>JAGFPH010008012.1:10008-36406 GCA_018207615.1 Philaenus spumarius | reverse complement strand
GGATGGAATTGGAAGGAAGTTAGGATGGAATTGGAAGGAAGTTAGGATGGATTTTGGAAGGATTCTCTTTAAAGAGAGAAAGAGTAAGTCAATAGAAGAATTTGGTTGAATTCAAGAAGAGACAATTTAGAAGAAATTTTTTTTAAATTTAAAAACAAACTGCATAAACCAAACAAAAGTATTAAAAAGTACAAAAAAATATCTGATTTACTGTCCACAACACTTATTCCATGCCCATAAAGAATAATTTGCAGCCTATCTTGAATAATAGGACCAAACCAATCTATTCACAGGAATTGCCTTCCTCCTGACAAAAGTCGTACGGAAAATAGTTTAAAATAAAAAATGTAATTCAACTAACCACCTGGACAACTTTCTCGCAGGTAGGAATTTGGACTCAAAGATGAGGAGAGGTTAGGATGGAATTGGAAGGATTCTCTTTAAAGTGAAAAACAGGATTAATGATTTTAAGAGTAAAGAAGGTCTTGACTGAATTCTCAAAGAGACAATATAGAAGAATTCTTTTTCAATTTTAAAATATTGTAAGCTCCATAAAACAAACAAAACGTAATAAAAATAGTGAAAAATGTCTAATTTACTGTTTAATGTCTAATTTAACACTTACTTCATGTGCATAAAACATAATTTAGGGCCTACATTTGTATGATAGTAGGACCGAACCAATCTATTCACACACAGGAATTACCTTTCTCCTGACCAAACAAAGTCATACAGAAAATGGTTTAAAATAAAATAAAAAATGTAATTCAACTTATTGCCTACAACTTTCTCGCTACAAGGAATTTGACCTGAAATTAAAAAACTTTCTCGCTTTAAATATTTGTTATAATTACTTTATAATATTAAAACTTTGTACAATATTTCATTACAATTATAACTTTTTATAATTTTTGTATAAAACAAAACCTTACTTATTAATTAATCCCTGAAGCAAAATAGAGGGGTGTTATAAGTTTAACGTGTGTATCTGTCTGTGGCTTCGTAGCTCCCAAATGGGTGAACCGATTTTGATTTAGTTTTTTTTTTTTTTTGAAAGATGACTTGATCGAGAGTGTCCTTAGCTATGATTCAAGAACATCTGTTCAGCCGTTGCTTGATTTAATTTTAAGGGTAGTTATCCCATATTTCATTACTATAACGTACGTAATCGAACAGTAAACAGTTTTTGTCACTTAAGAGTAATATTTAAAAAAAATTGCTTTATAGCTTGTAGGAAGTTAGTTTAATTTATTGTATAGGGGTAGCAACTACTTACTACTTAGACTGTAGTAATTGTAACGTCTAAACACTCAAGGCAATGATATGGATGAACTGAGAAACTTTTAGTGAAATTGGTCGAATAGTTTTTGAATCTATGGAGGACACAGAAAATATTCATTTTCATGTACCGAAATGACCGGGAGTGCTACAATCAATTTGTATGCCCAGTAAAATTACAAATTTTACTTAATCAGGATTACAACAATGTTTACCTTTTCTTTGAAGAGTGAATAAAAGTTTTAAGTATTTTCTTCATTTAAAAATAGTTCATTATCTCAAACCAATTATAAAAGTAGATGCTAATGCATTATCAATAATCTAAGTACAACTTTGGAGTCATTCTTGGGACTTAAATTTACAACTCGAATCAATATATATATATATATATATATATATCAATACTGTTTATCAGTCAAACGCATTTCCATGGCAATGACGTAATCTTCGTAAGTGATGCACAAGCTACAATAATCAAACTATATCCAACTCGTTAAGTTTTAATAAGAAACGGATTGGTTCTGAGATTCTGTATTAAAGATTTATTCCATCAAGTATATCTTTCACTAGTCATGCTCAATATTTATTCGCAATACTGCTAACAGTTTGACATAAACCTTAAGCATCCAGAGAAGATAAAACACAAACTTACCTGATACTCATTCTTGGGAAAATCTTCAAATTCATCTCGGCTTGTTAACTTTAATGTGATCACATCTTCATTCAATACATCTCCCTGAACATAAATAAACAAAATTAACCTTTATATTAACCCAATCTCATTCCATTTATTTAGCACTAATAATATGTATCCAATCAGAGTCAGAATAAACCTTGGCAAGACATTTCTAAATTACATACTTTAGTAATAATTTTGTCTACAGACAGTTAAATATTTCTGTGCTGAAAATGAGTTGTTACATTTATTTTACAAATATTTTCTCTCAGTCATTGGCAACTTGATAAAACCAATTTGTACTCCGCATCCCAAACCTCTTACTCCAAACACATATTTCACAATTCCTTTTTAATAGGAGTAAGATTAATTGACCGAGCGAAGCGAGGTCTCCGTTTTAGCTTGACCGTTCGGCATTTTGTCTGTGTGTCTGTCTGTCTCACGATTACGGCCAAACGCCTTGACCGATTGTCATGATTTTTTGCATGAATGTTCCTTATTCCTAGGCCGAGCCATGTATGTAAATGTTTTTTCCATTTTTAACCCCTTAAATAAAATAAAAATGGCGACCGCACTGATTCTCTCAGTGTAAGCTTTTTGCCAAAGCCAGTAAAACCGTAAGTCAAATTGAAAAACAAATAACATTTAGCGGGTAGCAAATTCGATGTTCTACAAAATTGATTTCTTGATTTTTTTCCCGTAACTCTAACGGTAAGCTCACAAAATGGCCGCAAACTTCAAATTTGTTAAAAATCATCCAAGTTTTTTAAATTTTAACCATGTATTTATACGTTTATTCTTTAGATATCTTCATAAAACCTTATAATTTTATGGAAAGGAGGAGAGAGAGAGCGCTACCTGCTGTCTTGCTCTTTCCTGCATTACGTCAGTGTGGCCGCTGTGACTGTGAGTGAGTTGTGGTTACTTCCTTACTGGCACACTATTTTTAACCTAAGCTCAAAACCACATTTATTATTTTCAACGAGCGAGGTCTACTGTTCACAGAACTACTAGTAATGTCAAACCAGCTAAGATACCTAATAGTCAAGGAAAGTACGTAGACTTTTTCAGACAAAATTGCAAGAAAATTGGCTGAATATACTCAAAAAGCGCTTACGAATAACATAAAAAAATTTTAAATCGGCCAAATCGAACTTTAGAAATAGGCAAAACTATTATCCTTTTATAAATCCATATGTATATAAGCTTACTGCTTAATTTGTTTAGAAACTAGATAACTGAAATTTTCTATAATTGACCTTCTTGTTACAATAATTTATAACTTGTTTTCTGTAATTAATTAGTGTTAGCTTGATAGTGAAACTAAAGAGCCTAATTTTATATCTTACAATAGCCTGAGGACATATCATTTTCAAATAACCTAAAAGAAACTGATTTAAATAATCTTTATTAATATAAGGTAAATTTCCAACTGTAACCTTTTATGCTTTAACAGTGAATAACTCAAAATATATTTATACAAACTTATAGCCTAATTAAAGCAATATTAATTAATTTTAATATACAAAGGCCTAGTGATAATTAATTGTGTTGCAGAATGGTTAATTTGAACTGTAAACTTTACCAGTTTTTATAAGGGCAAAAGAAAAAATCATTTAATTAAGTCTAATGTCTTGGTGTAGTATGGCACATGGTCAAATTGTGCAAGCTGAAACCAATTTCAACAGGAAGTACACTACAGCATAAGGTTGCTGTAGTATTGGTGAAATGCCATTTCAAACATGCTCAATGTTGCTCTTTTAAGTTATTTAAGCAAAACCAATGCCTGTATTGTATTTTGATCTACGGTATATCTGGTCCAAGTTCCTGACTACAAAAATGCTTGCTTGATTTGACTACTAAAAACTATCAACCTCGCACCAGTTGTTGCTAGAATTATAAGAGGTATCTTGAACGCAAAATGTGCTGTTTTATTGGTTGAAATCTGACCAATTGCAAGGGTCTACAAAACGCTCCACAACTTTAGAACTAATTGTTCGATATTTGATTGGATGGCAGTTTCAATAAGTAAAAGATAGGTAAAAGTGTGATGAATCCTTCAGTATACAGATATAACTCAGAAAAAATACCGGGCGGGCTGTAGGGAGAGACATAGAAATTGGAATTAAAGGTAGTTTCGGCGCACTAAAATTTGCGCGACATTGGCTTTTATAAAACTCAAAAACTGCAACGATGATTACGTATGTAAATATACGTTTTAGAAAAAACTTGTAAATGCAAAAATTAAAGTTTAGATCATTTCCTTTCCAACGGTTTTTGATTTATTGCGATTTGATGATTTTTAGTGGGCGAAATATTCAAGTCAAGTTGAGTTGTCACAGACTATACAATTCACTACGGCAGGGCGTTGAGACCACTCAAATTGAGTGGTCTGACAGTTAGAGGGTTGTTTCGATCCCTTCCACTTTCAATAATGAATTTGACTAACATAAATTTATCACACACTGATTTAGCGTGTTTTGTAAATTAAATTTTAATCCGTAAAAAATTTAAAATAGTAACAGACCTAAAATACGATTTCTAATTCTCCCATCCTAATATTTAACCCTCGATATAACCGCTGGAAAAATGTCAACATCCTAACAAAAGTTGACTCTAGTTGAACTGATTAGGTCAAAACTTTAAACTATTGAAACATTTGTAGTTTACATACCTGAGCAGCAATGTTGCCAAACATCTGTTGTATCTGCTGAAACTTTGTGCTTTGGTTGTTTGAAGTTTTCTGGCTCTTCTCACTCTCCGGCAACAGCTGTGAACAATGCATCCAATAATCAACCAACAAACGTCAAGAGATTACTAAGAAAACAAAATCTTTGAGATATATATTCCCTCACCAATTTTATAAGGACTTTTAAAAAAGTAAACAATACAAAATTACAATGTAGATTCTTGGTAATAAAAGTCGCTACTTACCAAGAACTTACAAAATATACAAATTTGATAGTAAAACGTATTTACCTTCTGCATTTTATTTTTCAAATTTTTAGATTTAGGCATTCCTTTTCAAAATTGATAAAAACAAAGGTACTAAAATCACGAGCACTAGTAAAACAGGGTACCACAAAAATTTGTTTACAAACATTTCCCTGACTCTAGACATTAGATTTATTTATTTAATATTGATTCAATCACTTCCATAGCAGGCCACAAACCTAATTTTTAAGAAATTAAAAAAATACTTATACTTGTCCATAATATCCAAAATTACTATAGAGCTTTTAGTTTTCAGCCAATAACTCAGTTATCTTTTAAGTTAAAGAAATAATTTAAAAAAAACTCATTATGTTTGTCATTAAAAGAGGAAATTTTTGTTTTAGAAATTGCAACGATAAGCGTTGCAAAAAATAAAAAATATTAATTATATAAATATCAACTGTTTAAAAAAAATGGGTTTCGGAAAATTTGTAAAAATAAAAAAATGTTTAAACTAAAATAAAATGTTATATGTGGATTATTCAGCAATTATTAACACCTCTCCTACACTTCTTTTATTTATTCACCTTAATACACCAGAAATCGTCGTTCATAATATACCTTAAATCATCAAAGAATACCTCTTAGGCCTACTACCTTACCTCCATAAACAAAATCACCATACATCATGTATCTCCTTAACTCCAACGTAGAATTATATCTTAATATCACCTTAAACTCCACTTTATGACTCAAAACCTCATATAAACTCACCTTATTCATAACATCACCTTCGTTTAACTCAAAAATAATAAAAAATAATAATAATAATAATAGTACTTATAATAATCCACATATAACTTCATTTATGCTCTGTTAGCATCTGTCTATCCATAATTGTCAATTACTGTGAAATATTTATTGAATTAGTTTAACTTTCTCAGGGGTGAGTACCTGGCTGTTAAAGTACAAGCTAACTGGATGTACGTGGCTGAATAAAGAAATTCAAGACACCATGGCAGGACAACTATTCGTTTACTCTGACATAATTAAAGAATGATTATTTACAACAAGATATATCAACATTACAAAAAAAAAATTAAACAAACAAATCAATTAATTATATACAATTTATACAATGTGTTCTCAACCCTAGTTTAAACTATGACGCAATAAAATCAAAAGAAGTTACTTGTTAGAATAATTAAAAATTTTATATCAGCAGACCGAAAAATGTATATCCTATGGCCATTATTACTTACTGCGTTATTCGTTGCACTGTCTTTTTTTTTTTTTTTACCTAGGATTTTTAGTTATTCACTCAATTCACACAAAGTATCTCGAAGCTCAACGCGCATTTTCGTCATAGCACATGGCGACCTTTTATAACTTCACTTTTCAAGGAAAATATACGATGGATTTCATCTTCTAAGTTTGCACCAACTCCGAAGTACCTCTGCTTTATTTTAGAACAACATTCGTTGCCATCTCAAAGAAAATACCACATTTTCCAACGAATTTCACACCACCTGCAGCTAGTTATACATACAGTCCACTACGCCATATTGGAGTTCTCTAACGTTCTATCTTGTTCTGTGCACTTTGTCACGTACGCATAACGTACAAAGCCTTCTCGATCAGTCTTGTTTCAACGCTTGTCGTTTGTGCTCTGTTATACTCGCTGATACATATTTTCACTTTCTCTCATGTGCTTATTTTTTAATCTCAATAGTTCTTTAAATTGTCCATTATGTAATTATTTAACTGTTTCTTTTCACCGTTCGCCTCAACCGCACTATTCATTAAAACAATTTCTTATATAGTTCACATACGTTACATACATTTATTCATTAATATATATTTTAAGTCTGCTTTTATTTTACCTATTTATAGTCTGCTTATTCTTTATTTATTAAAAATGATTCTACTGTAACTATTTTGCGTCATAAAGGAATTTATATATATGCAAGAATTATAAATGTTTATTATTATATATATTGCGTCATTTTATTTATTTAGACCAAACCTCTATGCTTTAGACATTATGGGAAACTGCTGATTTATTTTTATCATGTAGCATCTCTGTTACATGGCTGTCAGTGTTACAAAATTTGTTTTGTAAAGTTAGTGGTTTTCAAGATATTATACATTACAAATTTTTAACGGCCGCCATTTTTAAAATATATGAAAAAATTTTTTGTGTTTTTTGTATGTGGGTAAAAGATGGCATACCAAATATGTGTCTAAAATTTGCGTTCAATTTATTTCCTACATCCAAAGATATTAGGTATTTTGAAAAAAAACAAAATGGTGGATAACCAGAAAACAAAGCGTTTACATGGACTTTTTTGTAAAAAAAAAATCAAAATGGTGGATAACTGGATGAGAAAAATGTATTTTCTTATTTATTAAAATTTAAGTCTGCTTTTAGTTTTATATATTAAAGTCTGCATTTTTATCTTTACATATTTAAGTTATTAGAATTTATTTGTTTTGCGTATTTGATTTATTTATTTATATACATATAAATATAATTTACTCGATATTGATTACTAGATCTTGCGTCTCTTATCTTACTAGACCCTTCACTCTTTGTTTCTTTATTATATTAATTTACTTGTCCCATCATATCTCTCTCTCACATGGATTGCATGTGTCACATATATATAACATTAACTTTTAAATTACTAAAATAAGTCTAAGGATAAAGGCAGTTACCATAGAGGGAGCAGGACTGATGATCCGAACATGGTTATTGGTACGTAACAGATCAGGTACTGTGTTGGGCAGTCTGTAGCTTTTTACTTCCTGATAGACAACAACAATACACATGCATATACACACTCAAAACAAAAGCAAAGCAAAATCATAAAATTAAAATACAATAACATAAACACACATAAATTAGGCTTTTTGATTCATCCTTTAGTGTGATGTCTCCACAACAACTGTTTCACAGACTTTATGTAACTTGTCCTGTCCTTGTTTATTTAGGACTACTGGTTTCAGAATTCCTGTCTCCATTATTAAGTCTTGAACGCATTACATACACTAAACTATGTGTTACAGTCGACTCTAAATAATTTGAAAATTATAATTCAAAATTTTGAAAATACAGTGTGGGGTGTCGTTTTATATGTTTTTTGGTATGGAAACCCGATTTTGACAGTTAACCGGCGGCTTTAACAAAATGGATTTTTTGGCGTGTGCAAACATTTTTTCAAAAATTTGCCAAAAATATTAAATGAACCCCAATCCAAAAGTGTTCCAGAGGTTTTTTGTATAGAAAGGTTCAAATAATTTATAAATGCCAGTAAAAAAAATGATAGATATAAAATTTACAAAGTTATTAGCTCAAGAAACAAAAAATTTTCAGTTACGAAAAATAAAATTTCAACTTTAGGTTTACATAAAAAGTAGTAAAATGTTTTTGTAATTTTTTCCATAAATGTAAAAAAGTTTTGTAATTTAGTTCTAAATAGAACTGTATAAAAACATTTATCAATTTCAAATTTCTTATTTTTAAAACACCAGTTTTTATGATCCAACTACAAGGGTGCCAACAAAACTAGGCCTGGTTTTAAACGTAATTTAGGAATATTTGCTTTACCCAAAAATAAAATATTATTATATAACAAAGTGTAGAGAATAAATCAAAGAATTGAACTGTATACTTGTAAATTGTTATTTCATAAAAGTATTTGAGTTAGCTTTACTTGAATCACAAAATGAGATAAAACAAATGAAACCTCGTGCGGACAAAGGAAATTCAAAAAATGACCGTTAAAGCAGCCGTGTTTTGCGAACTCAAGCGGTAGTATGAATTCTGCGCAAGTCTGTACTTTCAACTGCTGTTTGAATAACATCTAAAAAGTCAAATATAGCTTGCTTTACACCAAATGAAAGATTGAACTTTCGTCTATAAATAGATACAAAAAAATCTATTGAAATAATTTGAATTATAAAAGATATCTCGAACGCAAAATGTGCTGTTTTATTGGTTGAAATCTGCTCAATTGCAAAGGTTTACAGACAATTAAATATCTTTGGAACTATGCAAGTGACTTTTGATTTGATGGCAGTTTTAGAATGTTAAAATCTTAACGGAAAACTAAAATTTTAAAACGATGATTACATATATGTAAATATACGTTTTAGAAAGAAATGTTCAATACAAAAATTAAAGTTTGAAACATTACTTTTCCAATGGTGTTTGTCTTTTTGAGATTGGGTGAGTTTTAGTGGGTCAAATATTCAATACAATCACCCGTTACAAATGTGTTGTCATGATCGCACGTATCGTGAGATTTGCCGGTTCCAGGGTTAAAAATTCGTAGATCATGAGCCGAAGTTTTGAAAAAATCATCTTTTCACTGGTTTATCATGCTATAAACACAGTGTTCACAGTAAATTCTGTCTTAATTTTCCTTACTGAACTGTGCAATAAATTATATTAGGTAAACAAATTAAAACAAAGCCTACATAGCTAACCTAATTCTCCATGGGATGATTCTGTTTTCTTTCAATTTTTTATTCAAAATCAATTATTACCTGAAGGTCACGCTTAGATAACTTGAAAATGAGAGAAATTCACAAAACTAATTTCATGACAGGAATCACTTTCACTGTTCAGCCAAAGTTTACTAAACAAACACTTGTTGTTAGTCATTTAAGTAATCATCCTGAACACATCGCTAGTACTAAAAAGGTTAACTCTGCTGGTCAGGCTTTTCTGTCAAACAAGCATGCCACAACAAGACTGTATAAACACTTACATCAAGAGGTCTGTAGTCAGGAATAGTTTCCTTTGAAAGAAAAGCAAATTTCATTCTATAATTATTGTCCGCAGTCGCTGAGCGTGAAGTGTCGTTGGCCGTGAATGCTTTAGGTTTGTGTGTGCATACAGTCACCCCTGAAACAAAACAACAATGAATTTATAGTTTTATTTTTTTAAATTATACTTTTATTTAATTTATTTAAAGTAGAAAATGAATTAGGAATACAGTAGAACTCCAATTAACCGGACTCCAATTATCCGGATCGCCAATTATCCGGATCAGATTTGAATAAGAACATAGTCAAACGAATGCGAGACTTGGTGGCGCAGAATCGATTTAAGGCAGCAAAACAGCTAACTCTGCCTGGTATGTTAAAAAAATATTGTATTTTACAGTGATTTAGTATTGTTTGTAAATATTACGTAATGTAAACATTGTCATTGATATTGTTTTTTCATAATAAATACCGTAAATGTTCTCTATTATGTTTTGTTTACGTTTTTATAATAAAAACGGCCTTTTTTTTCGAGAAAAATCCAATTATCCGGATCGGGTCCGGTCCCAATTAATCCGGATAATTGGAGTTCTACTGTATATGCTTTATCCAGAAATGAAATTTGATTACAACAAATTGTAGAGAATAAATTATAGAATTGAACTGTATACTTGAAAGTGTTAAAATAACCTTATTTTATAAATATATTTCACTTTATTTCACTAAATTACGAGTAAAACAAAACCTCTCGCTAGCGCTAGGTATACAAAGCCAGATGCATTCTCCTTTGCTTGAAATTAATAACCTAGTCTAAATTAGGATTTAGACTATGTTAGTCGTGAAAAGGTTAATTAATTACTTTATGTATGTTGAAAATGGGAGAACAAAACTACTGTATTTTTACTTTCTCCACCCTATACGTAGTATATGGAGAAAGTATTGTTTTCGTAAAAATGTTCGAATTTGAATTTTCAGTTGAATTATCTGTTTTGGTGCTCCCAGAACCCCAAAAAATTGTTTAGTGCAATTATCTGTGTTGGTGCTCCCTGAACCCAAAAATATTTTTAGTGGAATTTTTTGTTTTGGTGCTCCCTGAACCCAAAAAAGTATTTTTAACGTGGTGTCTGTCTGTCAGTGTGTCAGTATGTATACACGACCAGAGGGGACACTATTGGTCCGATTTTCATGAAATTTGGTATGTAGGTACTAAACCCTAATATCTCCAGGCGTTTTTTTCATTTTTTGGAATTTTTAATTTTTAAGGGTAATTTACCCCTAAAAACTAATAAAAAACGACAAAAATGCAAATTTCTCAAAAACGGCTCTAACGATTTTGATCAAATTTTCAGTATTTATAGTGCTTAAGATGCCAAACAAAATGACACCATCCGCTTTTATCAAAACTTCGGCGTTTCATAATTATGGGGAAATGTTAAAAAATAAACAAGTTTATGTTGTCAATCTAGCATCACGGCAACGGCCGCAAGGGATAGCACAACGGTAGAGAAGACGGCCAGTAATTCAAAGGTCGCGCGATCGAATCCCGCCTGGGACAATAACTTTTTTATACGATTGACGTAGGTAGAATATTATTTTTTTGTTTTGTTCTAAAAAGTAGTAAATAAAATGATTAAAAACAATATTATTTTGACTACAGTAAGTTGGGAGAAAGTTTGTGTCAGTTAACTGATACCGTTTATTATATAAAAAGAGCCTTTAATTAACTAAATGAAAAGGTAACACTTTTACATGTTAAGAGTATGTACATAAATGAATGTCTTTGCTTGCTGAACATCTCGGTCAAAGTAAACTGTATTAATCCGTTTGACAACTGGCGCCTACACTGCCTAGCGCGCGTAAGCAGAATCATTATTTTGCGAATCACAGTACATTCCCGTCTTAATATTATTTTCTGAAATTCTGAAAGCGATCCGGATAGTTGGAGTTCGGTTAGTTGGAGTTTTACTGTATTTATTTCTCTGCTGTTGACAAATATTCAATTTGCATAGCAAGCGTCACAGCCTCCATTCATATCACAATCAATCAATCTTAACATTTGAAGTCGAGCCGGATTCACGGCGCCCGCTACCGAAGCCCAAGTATACCTCGGGCCTGTCTATTTAATTCTACAGCACAGCTCAGTCGGCGTATATTCGGGTTCAGGCACTCTCGTCATGTTTATGAGTTCTTTGACTTTTGGAATTTTTATAACACTGGCCTATAAAAATATCATATAATTATCAGGTGGTTGTACTACAAGCGTGTCTGATCAGTTGTGTGCATTCTGCAATCGACGTTTGTAACTCGATGTGTGTTGTCATTAGCTCTGATTGTGTTGTAAGTTTTTCCATTTATTAGTGGTTTATTATTAATGCAAAGTTTATAATTCGTAAGTGTTTTTTTAGTGTTTGTAATTCTAAAGTGTAAATAATAATAGTGTTCCAAGCACTAAACGAAGAAAAGACAACTGAAGAAATCGTGAGGTTATCTGTGAATTTTGACTTGTTTTTTTATTGTTTATTTTTTACATTTATTTTACAGTAGTTATACTTTATTTTAGCCGTAGGATTAATTTTTCAAACTTAATTTGTTATTTTATAGAAACATAAAATGGATGACAAACTAAGTAGCTATTTTTGATTTTTTAATATTTTTCATAAATGTTCATCATTTTTGTTACCATTTTCTTTTTTTAATAAACCTTTGAAGTATATACATTCTCTTAAAGCTCATTCTTTTGCCTTTAAAATGATATAATATAACATGTTATACTTTTAAATAAGGTAAGTAACTGAGACTTTTTTTAAATACTACCAAAACCCCTTGGTGACATTGTGTTAAGGGTACAGGGTTCAAAGTGTTAATGCTCTAATATAATTAACGCAACATACATTGCAATAGTTTATAATACCTTGGTCCAATAAATACAATAATAAAAAACAGGTCAATTTCCATAGCAAGTGCAAAGACATTCATCCTTTTTACATTTAAATACACTTCAATACACCTGCACATCAAATACCATTAGAAAAGTTCACATTCGTTCAGAAAGTTGTCAATAGAATAAAAACATTTCTCCCAAAAGCGTTACCTTCACTTTCCTTCAAAATAGTTTATTTCTGCTTACATGCTACTTGGAAGCTGATTATACAATTGCATCCCCATAGAATGGACCACCTCCTGACTTAAAGCAAGATGATGTTGTTTACGTTGAAAATAATTTCTTTCCTGATGTTATACTTATGATAGTTAGAGTTTATTTTATAACAACTCAGGATGTTTAGCTATAAAGGACACATTCTTCAGAATAAAAACACATGGCAAAGGTAATATTTTACTGAACTGGAAAAGACGCCTACATGAGTTTCTTCCAGTTTTCCCAAAAATTACGTTAACAGCTCGTTTCTGCAACCTAATCAGAACACTACCGTTTTTTTGTGCATACTACAGGCAATTTTTTTCTATTTTGTATGCAGTATGGCCAGGTATCCTAATGTAAACTTTAGCCGCGTATATAATATTACATTCAGCATTTCTGTTTTATCAGGTAAACTCTGTTTTTGTCTCAACGCCAAATAATAACTCCAGCAAAGCCCTCATTTGGTTTTGCCGCATACCACACGCATTACCTGTTTTCATAGACATCAAGACAGGAGGACGATTGATTCCGTTCATCCAATCACTGGCAGATACTGAAGGCACATGAGCTACAGTGTCTGGGTATAGGTCATCTTGGAATTGGTCACTCTACAAAACAAAATATATAATTGTTTTTAAAACTGATTCGTATCAACAGAACATTCTCTTAACGACCATATTAATGCCTCAAATGAAGTTTTTATATCTCTAGACAAAAAATGCACCTTTGCTATTGCAGCTTCACAAATTGGACATGAATAAAAATGGTAACATGTTCATGTTTAAAAAATAAAATCCTCAAATCGATTCAATTTGTATAGTTATTAAAATTTAAAATTTTAAATAACTTTTCTTTTTTTGGTCTTGTAGGCCTATGTTAAAAGGGGAAAAATTTAATTCTTATGGGATCGTTAGTTTATGACCTGCCAAGGCCGTAGTCAGGGGTCAAACCCCCCCCCCCCCCCCCCTCAGTAGTAAAAATTAATACTAGGTTTAAAAAGTGCAAATTTAATTATAAAATAGACAACACAACAGAGGATCCATCATCATACTATATTTTACATCATTGTGCATTGTACATTGATATTTAGATTTACTTGATTAAACTACAACGTACAATACACATGGACGCAGTAGGTTACAGCCTTACTCTCTTGTGAGCTTGATCTGATCTATTAAGTAAGAAAACTATGAAGGTTCAACAAAAATACTTTACTCTAACAAAACACGCAATACATTGTGTATTGAAAATTATCCCAATGCAGGGGTTGGCGTGCGAAGCACGCAATGCATTGTGTATTGAAAATACGCCCAATATAGGGTTGGCATGCAACGCACTGTGCATCGGCCGCTTGCCATAGTGTTCAGTGTCAATCTCACATGTGCGTCCTTGGCAGTGAACATGTTAAAAGGGTTTAGATTCAAAACCCCGGTCCTGAACAGACCCCCCCCCCAAGTTTTCCTGGCTACGGTCTTGTGACCTGCCATTTGAAAAGTAGATTGTAGTATTGTGATTATGTAAATAAAGTTTCATATTAATATCTTCCATTTTGATTTACTTATGCCAAAACGTTCTTTACTTTCTGGACGACAATTGTGTAAATTTACTAGGCATGCTAAATTTCCTTAAATCTACAAAATTAACAAGTTTACAATATGATCACAGGCGGCATTCCTACACGAGGCTAAGAGTTAGTTAACTATTACTTTCATGGAGCTTAGAGAAGTTGCCCTTCAGTGGCTATGGGGAGGTACTTCTTGCACACCTACATAATACTTGAGGCAAGGAAGCCTGCAGAGAGACGAACGAGTGCGAACGAATTCCGGAAGGGTATGCTGGAGCAGGACATTCCAACATAGTAAACACCGTACTTAATAACTCAATAGACATCGTGACTAAAACAGTGCACACTGAGTACGTCTTCTATACACCCTTCACAGTATATCAACCCTTCAGGTCAAATCTAAACTGTTGAAGGATGCCTCTCATTACCAAGTCCCTAATCAAGTTAGACCAACAGCAGCTCAAAAGGGCTTTAAGACTCATTACTGGACATGGCCAGTACAGGAAACATATAGCAACAGTAATAGTCCTGGAATTCGAGCAAAGCTGTCGGCTTTGCGATCAGGCCGGAGAGTCAGCAAGATATGTCACATTTGATTGCGGGATTCTGGAGCGCAGAAGGAGAGAGCTCTTTGGAATTCACCAACCAGTGTACAAAGAAGACATCTACTTGGGGAGAAAATCCTGAACCTTACAAGGGGTACAGGCTTCTAACCAATAGGGAGCACAATAAACCAAAGGTTGACGTCCAAGGCAACCTCTAATAATCTAATCTAATCCTCCTCATAGGACAACCATATTTGAAGTTTCTCCTTGTTAGTTTCCGAAAATAACATGGAAATAACATATATACAATAAAAGATGATACATGAACGCGTTAGAAAAATTAAAAATATATAGAGGGACGGAATATAGCACCACGTATCTACTTAAACGACCATTTATCGTTCCATTATAATATGCTGTATGACAATTTAATTGAGAGACCAGTTCAGGCTAATCAAACAGAGATAAGATGTAGGAACACAATTATGGCTCAGTATCGGCCGAACGACTTGGCGTGCACGTCCTCGAACTTTAATACGTCATCGCAGCAATATATTATTCGTTTAACGATCTCCATACGGAGTGACACTTATGTAGTGTTGGTGTTGTGTTTTTGAGTCTCCTGAGGATGGTCGAATGACTGAAATCGCGATAGAGACATAAGGTAAGATTATATCTTAATTTGGATTATTTGACGATTTTAAACGTTTGATTAAATCAATAATCCATGAGCTGAAATGTAATCAAAACTAGTGATGTTGTTGCAACCTACCGGTTGCATTCATCCGTTTTTCTCCTCCGTTTTCGTTATCTCAAAGGAATTTTATTCATTTTTTCAATCTTTTTACAAAACGATGCTGTACCAACGGACAGACTGCAGGATGACAAAATGGACAGTTCAAACAACCTATCCATTCCCTTCCGTTTTTAGAATAAAATGGAATCGTAACGCAACGGGAAAAAAACGGTTGGTGTAAACCTACACTAAGGAGTAAAGTCAGTGATTTTTTTCATGAACATAACATCATTTGGTGTTTGATGAATCGATGAAGAGTGTTGTTCGACTTAGTGTAAGGGGAGGTGAAGAGCATTTGCCGCGTCAAGAACGTATGCCTCAACAAGTCAATACGTTGATACTCTTGATACTATTAATGAAATCCGTCTATTCCGAATTCCCGCTAAACTGAACAGTGTTCAGTCCTAATTAGTTTGGAATAGGGGCACTCTACTGTAGTTGAATCCCAGATCATATTAGACTATACAATTTTTTAACTTCCCGCTAAAATCGGGAAGTTATTGGTTTCACCCCGTTTTTCGAAAATCGAGTATTCATCAGATCTCGACGTTTTGAGGTCCTAGGAATCTTCCCTGACCACTCCCGAGAGGGTGTCACCCTGTCTGTATGTATGTGTGTGTGTATGTAAGTATGTGACCCGCTTATAACTTTTGAACGGCTTAACAGATTGGATCCTACCAAACGGCGTTCTAAAGAGTTCTATCAAACTTAGATTTCCTGAAAATTTCAACTAATTCGGACCGGTAGGTTCTGAGAAATTTCGAAAAAACTAAGAAATAAAATTTTTTCAAATCAGGTTTTTTTGGAATAACTTTTAAACGGCTTTACCGATCAATTCCAAAATCTAATGAGCTTTTAACCTTGAAAAGCAACGTCGATCGCTACCAGTCCGGTCAAAATCGGTTAATTCGTTCGTGAGATATCGTGAACAAAAGAAAATCAAAAAAAGTGTTTTTCCTCAATTTCTCCGAAACTTTTCATCTGAAAAATTTTTGTTGTTGATTCTTTCAATGGACTTTAAAAACTGCATCGATTGACGCAAATCGCATAAAAATCGGTTGATTCATTCGTGAGATATCGTGAACGAAAGAAAATAAAAAAAGTGTTTTTCCTCAATTTCTCCGAAACTTTTCATCTGAAAAATTTTTGTTGTTGATTCTTTCAATGGACTTAAAAAACTGCATCGATTGCCGCAAATCGCATAAAAATCGGTTGATTCATTCAAAAGTTATGGCAGTTCAAAATTTCCAAAAATAGTGTTTGTTATAATTAAACTTAGCGGGAAGTTACATGGATGGCCTTTAGGGTCAACCGTTTTCCAAATTTTTTTTTAACTCTTCATTCTCTTCTACAAGAAAATTATTTCTATTCTATAGATGAATATGCAAAAGGTTTATAATTAGGTTATGATATGAAAAAAATTTATTTATTTAAATTTGTC
This sequence comes from Philaenus spumarius, assembly GCA_018207615.1. NCBI lineage: Eukaryota > Metazoa > Arthropoda > Insecta > Hemiptera > Aphrophoridae > Philaenus > Philaenus spumarius. The sequence continues at coordinate 19,260 of JAGFPH010008012.1, read as the reverse complement.
TTTTTTTTAATAGTATAAGCTAAAAATTGTTGGTTGTCATGTTTCTTTTTGTTTGAATATAACTATTTTAAGCTGGATTTGAATATTGTGACTCTACCGGGCATGGGAAATCCTTGTAATTTTGTATGCTGTAATGTGTCTAAGATAATAAATACTGTTTTGTAGGGTATCGTTTAAAAGGGATTCTCAGTCTTATTTAGACTTAGAAAGCTGATAATAACGAAGATTTACAAACATTACCAAAAGTAGACCTTACCTTTCTCGGTACTATCATAGATATAGGTTCACACATTCCCAACGTAGCGTGAAGTTTGTAGAAACGGAACACTTCGCACTGCGACACATCGCAACCACGTTTAGGCATAAAACCTAATCCTCGCTGAAAATTTTGAAAAACATTACAATTAAATAATTTCAAAAACATGCTAGTGTATTTAACGCTTGATCTTTAAAAAAAAAATTTAACTTTACCTGAGGATTCCCCGAGAGAAACTGGTTAAGGAAGTAAATCCAAGGTGCTTGATCCACTACTTCGTAATATCGGATGTTTCCATCCCCCTGAGGAAACAATCGTCTGTTGTTAGTACGAAAACATCACATAAATCATTAATTTTGATTAAAAAGAAAATAGGTTCATTTTATGTATAAACGTGAGCAAGTGCTAATACATAATTGATTTCAGCTACATTTTTAGTTATATCGCTATGGTTCAGAAAGCTCTTTCGGTATATTTGTGAGTATCAGTGGATATCATTGATAATTTCAGCCATCTTCTGTTTCTTCTTAAAGAAGGCAACACTGTGGTTCTTTGTCCAACAGTGCCACCTTAGCATTTTTGGCTACATCTAGTTCTTTTAAAAATTTGTAACTTTCTATTTTAAATTGTGCCCAAAAAGTGCTATGTTTTAAATATTTTAAAAGTAACAGTTGAATATAAAAATACAGTACAACCTCGTCAAGTCAGCCCCCTTTAAATCGGATCTCCGGGTAACCCGGACCGGTTTGGAATAAATAAAAATATGCATTTTGGTAGCGCTATTGCTTTATACGAGCGCATAATCGTAGCGTTCTGCACGGTGATCGTGTTTCCGCCGAGTTCGCGCAACCGAGTTTGTTTACCGTGCGGCAACGTAAACGTTACTCGAAGCTGACGCCACAGAAACTTACAAGCTTTTTCCCAAAAAGTAGACATACCTGTACAGTCCACAGATGTGTTTTTTGTTTTATTGCGGCCAGTAAATATTGTTTAAGTGTTTTTCTCCGTAATAAAGGAAAATATTATAAATATACAGTGTATTTTCATTTTTTTATGTTTTACGCTCTTTCTCCGGCTAACACGGATTTTCGTTATGTCGGATCGGTTGCAGTCCCGGCTCGTCCGAATTAACGAGGTTGTACTGTATTTTGATTTCTAGCCTAAGTCAAACTAATCTATATTGCAAGTACAGCTTTCTCGCAGAAATGGCTAAAATATGTAGTTCGTTTGTCTTGTTTATATTTCACCCATTTTTAGAGCCGCTTCACAACACACCGGCTTGCACTTTCAAAAATTTGAGGTTACATTGATTTTGACAACTATAAGGGTATAACATTTAAATGGTATCATAAAGATAAATAAAATTTACATTTTACAAACAGCAAAATATTTGTAGTAAATTATCTGCTTTCAGCATGGTAGTTAGGCGGATCAGAATATTTCCAATAATGAAAATAAAAGTTTTCTGGAAATATCGGAAGAGTTCTTGTTTCCAACCCGGGTCACAGAGTGTACTAAAATAAAACTCAGCACTGCATTGTATTAAGGATATTTAACCATATTTTAGAAAATCCACATGAATGAGAGCAGTTTTGTCCCAATTATATAATTTTTTTAGGAATTGGTGAGTTGGCATACTCCTACAGTTTTCATACACAATTCAATCGAGACACTCTTGGTTTTGATGTCAAAGGTAGAGAGTTTGTAATATGTTTGCCAGTGTTTGTATTCTAGAAATAGAATAAGAATAATTTCTACCCCTTAAACTTAACTGTATTAAAATATACATATTATAAAAACAACAACAAAAAAAAACTGTTATTAATTACATTGTTAACCCTCCAACTGTTACATGTCGATAGATCGACGTTGATACGGTTCACGCGAATGGTAAACGTCGATGCATCGACGTTGTGTAAGTGATTTGTAAAATGCACTGAGTACCAGATCATTTTTCAGCGAACATATTGTATTTAGTATCGATCGATACAGAAGATATCAGGCTTTCTATTAGTGTATATGCCACATTGATATCGTGTTTGTAAAAAGAATGCTTGCTGTTTGAAAAATCAACTTGTTATGCAACAGCTGATTCCCCTAGTCTTGTTTACTTGTGTGTTGAACTAGCGTGTTTTTATTACTTTTGTTTGTTTGTCTTTACTACGTGTGATACATTGAGGTATAGTGAAATAGTAGATTATTTAATTGATAATGATATTAGTAATAGTGGAAGTGACTTAAAAGCTGAAGATATTCCATCCGACATTTCTTTGGAAGACTTTTCGTCTGGCAACGATGATGATTATATTATAAACTTTGAAGAGATGACTGATAGTGTGGAAATAAATCAAGATAATGATATTTTATCTAGTCCTGTCAGGCCAATTTCACCAGTAAATGTTCCAACTAGGCCTAATTGCAAAATCCTATTCTCTGGGTTAGAGTGTAGCCTATCCCCCAGAACCAGAAAAAGAGATAGGCCCTATGTTTACCGTACAGTTTTTTATAAATAACATTTTTAATTTTTCATATTAGTAAAAAAAGTGTATATTTTCTAAAAGAATATAAAAAACAAAACAAAATGGCTATTTTCAAAATTTGTTAAAATTATATTTAGTGAGCGCGAACATTTTTATATATAGTGAAACGATAGTTTTTAAACTTTCCAATGTCAACTTCATGTACATATATCAAAGTATGTGATTTTTTTATTATACATTCTTGTAGAACTGTAATTTCTGATTAAAATGATGTATAATTATATAAGGTTTCCTTTTTAAATAGATTTTTTACATTTTATTTTCATTATGCTTGTAAAAGTGCCGAAAATGGCCCAACATTAAGGCAAAAATGATTAACAGTTGGAGGGTTAAACACTACATAAAAAAAAACAATAGTTACTCTAAAAAATTTGATTGAAAACATAAATGCTCACATTACTATATTGTTTTACTAAAACTAAGTCTTCCAAAAAGTTACTGATTTGTATACCTTCATTTATAAAAACCCAATGGTTGAACAGATTTTCTTGAATCGTAGCTAAGAACACTCTCGACCAAGTCACCTTTCAAACAAAAAAACTAAATCAAAATCGGTTCATTCGTTTGGGAGCTACGATGATACACAGATAACTTATAACAGCCCTCTGTTTGTGTCGGGAGTTAAAAATAAAAGTTCCTATTTGTACCACATGTTTTGCTAATGACACTTGTGAATTTGGAATAGCATCACACGGTAAACAAGACGAGGTGCAAGCTAATCAGCAGTGGCGACTCGAAGATACAATTCTAATTGGTTATACAAATATGACTACTAGAATGGACTGAAATATCTATTTGTACTTATGCCTCATAAACAACCCTTGTATTTTGAAATGATCGAAATATCAACATTATGGAAAACACAGTGTACAAACCAGAATATCATACGTTAGCTACCCACTTGTAAAATTTTAGGTTTGTGTGTGTTTATTAGTGAGATAAACATTTAAAAAAAATATTAATTTGTTTCATCTAAAGCTCGTAGTTACTACAGTATTTAATAGTACCTCTACATACCTTTCCAGCTAAATACAGTACGTTTGTATCGGGATCATAATAAGGGAAGATGACGCCTGAGGAAGAGTCAACGGTATCTACAGACAATGGAGCTTTCAGGTTTTCCTCGGACCAAACACAAATCTGTCTATCAGAGTGCCTAGAAAACCCTGTGGTTATCAAACGGCCAGTACCGCCTAAATAGGCCACTTTGCTTGAACGTGTTCCTGCGTGGCAAATGCCTTCCTGTAAAAATATAACAACTTTTTTATTAAAAACTCAATACTTTTAACAAATATATTTTTACAACTTTTACAAACAAAATAATTTTTATAGTGCACAAAACTGCACGCATTATACTGGCTCGCTTTAAACACAAAACAGCAACTTTGATTTTAGTGAAACTTGATCGCCATCTTAAACTTACACAGGGTGATTCAAAATTATGATAAAGAAATTTTTTTCATGATTAAACATGCAAAAACAAAGAAAAAAGTTCATATAAATATAGGTCCAGAAATAATTGGTTTTCAAGCTATCAACCATTTTGTTTTTTTTACAAAATACTTAATATTTTTGGAACTAGAAAAGATATTGAGCTGACAGCTGTTAACACTGTATTTATTGTTAACCCTAGAACTGGCACGGTTAAAGCTAAAATTGGCCAGCCCGTTTTTAGAGTTATGCAAGATTATTTTTAAAAATTCGCCAAAAATAGTAAATGAACCCCAATCCAAAAGTGTTCAATAGCTTTTTTGTAGAAGAAACATCAAAGAATTCAAATATGCCACTAAAAATTAGTTTATTTTGAAATTGTAAAAGTTATTAGCTCAAGAAACAAAAAATGTTCAGTAACGAAAGGAAAAAGTTCAACTTTAGGCCTACATAACAAGTAGTAAACATTTTTTGTATTTTTTTCGTAAGCGTAAAAAAGTATCGTAATTTAGTTATAAATAGAACTGTATAAAAACATTTATCAATTTAAAATTTTTTATTTTGAAAAAAACAGTTTTTATGTTCTAAGTACATGGCTGGTAACAAACCTAGGCCTAGATTGTAACGTCATTTACTAATATATGCTTTGCCCAAAAATGAAATATTATTATAACAAAGTGTAGAGGATAAATCAAAGAAAAGAACGGTATACTTGTCTTTCCTTACTTCACAAAAGTGTTTGAGTTATATTTATTTGAATAACAAAATGACATCAATCTAATGAAAAGCCGCTACCCTAAAGCTCTGACTATAGGACGGGACACTTGAATAACGTGGGAACCCACGCGCTAGAGTTTCTCACTAGAACGTATATTTCAACTGTCGTCTAGACAGACAAAAAACCGGTTATTTCTGGATTACTTCACACCGTTACAAACTTCAGACTTTGCTGTACAAAATGGTGTAAAGAAATCTGTCAAAACATAAGGCAGTGCCTTCCCAATATCGGTTGACAAATGGACTATTTCATTGGTTGAAAAACTGTCCAATCGCAAGGGTTTACAGTAATTCTTGGAAAAAATACTGATTTTATAGTGACATCTGATCGGAAGACACCAACAGAAAGATAAAATCTTGACGAATCCAATGGTATCGTTATAATTGCCAAAGGAATATTAGTGTAGATGGTCTTAAACGTTGAAGAAGTGGGAAATAACAGTACAATTGTATGCAGATTCGTGCACGGAAAGAGGTGTAGACCGATGTGTATATTTTAAAACGATGATTACGTATGTAAATATACGTTTTACGAAAAAGTTGTAAATACAAAAATTAAAGTTTAATTCATTTCCTTTCCAATGGTGCCAGTTTTATTACAATTGGATGATTCTAAGTGAATTAATTAATCAAAAATGCAAATGTATGCAAATTCTCGCTAATTGTCGAAATAGCTGCATCTTGCGCCTGAGAGAACGTCACTTTGGGCAGTCTGCCACTGGGAGGGTTAAGGGGACGAAATATCGGGCGGCCAGTCATTCAATGTCTCTCACATAGCCAAGGACCTCAACTGACGCACAGTTAGTTGTGAGTTGAAGCACTCGAGCCGAGTTGTTTTCTTGTGTCTCATCGAGTTAGCAGTCGATGTATTTTATGTTTGAACTGTTTTGTATGACATTATAGTAGAGCCCTGCTAATCCGAACTAATTGAGACCGAACACTGTTCGGTTTAGCGGAAATTCATAATAGTCACATTTCATAAATAATATCAACGTATCGACATGTTAATGGGTAGAAATGTGCAGGGACATCAGCTAATGGCAGCTCTGTACAGCGTTGATCGGCTTGTGAACAGGTTCAATAAAAGTCGGAAAAGAAATGCATTTCCTTCGATGACTTATAGCACCGAGACGTTACCTACCCCTCTCCCTCCCGCGTTTCAAACATATTTATAAATCACTGCATTGAGCACTAGTCTAGTCTTATCTAGCTCAGTGTTTACTCTAGGGGAGTTTGATAAACTGTGTGCGCTTATTGCAAATTTATTGTAAATCTTTGTTCCGTGAGTGTTGAGTTACTTTCCCGAGTCACTGTGCCTTTTTTTATTTATGTTCGTAGTCCTTGACGTCAACTGTTAAACATGAAACATGGCAAGTCATTTCATTCTTCAATTACTTTAAAAGAAACACTTGAATTTAACTTGAAAACTCTATTTAACTGTTTTGTATAACAATAAATGTACGTTTTTTCACAAACGTCTTTTTGATTTCTCCTGTTTTTTAAGTTTAAAAAATCGGCATTTTTACTGAACTCTGTTCGGAATAGATGGACTCCACTGTAGTTTGCTTTGTGTTTTTATTTTGTTATAATTGTATAATTTATTGTACTTCAGATTTTTAGTCATAATTTACATTTTGTGTAGTGGCGAATCCAATTCACAAGTTTTTACTCATAAGTTGATAAAAGATGTTTTTAAAAATATTTCTTTGTGTTTTTTTTATTTCCTTATAACATTAGAAACTTTTAAAAAAATTGGCTCCAGGAGTATGTCATTTTTTATATTTCCAACTAATTTGGCTCTATGGATAAGTCATACATATTTGTGTCCCAATTTAACATGGCTTGCAAAAAAGTTTACAAAAAATTTACAAGAGACAAAAAGTTGTAATTTTTAATTATAAACAAAATATTTTTTCATTTTTCTGTACGTTAATGGATAACTGAGTTATCGGAGGAAAACTAAAAATTAAATTTCTTGGCAGTGACCTACAACAGCCACAAATTATCATACAATAAAATAAAATAAAGAATGGTCTAACAAAAAGTTTATTAGTTACTGTATTAACGTTTATAGATCCAAAAATTCAGAGTTTAGTGAATGGACTTTCTTAACCTCATTCCCCTTTGATATTGGATAAACAAATTTTAACTTGACCACATTAACCCTACACAAGCCCTGATTATAGCTAAAATTGGCCAGCCGGTTTTTAGTGTTTTGCAAGCATATTTAAAAAAATAGTAATTCTATCCCAATCCAAAACTGTTCTATACCTTTTTTGTAGAGAAAGGTTCAAAGAATCATATATGCAATTTAAAAAATTAATGTAAAATTGTAACAGTTATTAGCTCAAGAAACAAAAAATGTTCAGTTACAAAAGGTAAAAGTTCAACTTTAGGCCTACATAACAAGTACCGGTAGTAAACATTTTTTGTTATTTTTTTTCATAAGCGTAAAAAAAGTTTTGTGATTTAGTTCTAAATAGAACTGTATAAAAACAATAAAACATTTATCAATTTCAAATTTCTTATTTTGAAAACACCAGTTTTTATGTTCCAAATACAAGACTGCTAACAAAACTAGGCCTAGTTTGAAACGTAATTTACTAATGTATGCTTTGCCCAAAAATGAAATATTATTATAACAAAGTGTAGAGAATAAATCAAAGAAAAGAACTGTATACTTGTCTTTTCTTAGTTCACAAAAGTTTTTTAACTATCGTTATTTGAATAACAAAATGACATCAATCTAATGAAACTTCGCGGAGGTAATTTATATACAAGAAATGTCCATTGAAAACTGTGGGAATGAAACGGGCTAGACGATCTCACCAGACCGCTCTAATTATGTACTTTCCACTGCTGTTTGAATAACATATAACCGGATATATCTAGTTTACTTCACACCGTTAGTTCTATACAGAATTGTATAAAAAAATCTGTGAAAACATAATATGTTTAATCCTATATTATAGGATTGTCTTCCTAATCTCAGTTGACAAATGTGCTGTTTCATTGGTTGAAAACTGTCCAATGCAAGGGTTTACAGAAATCTTTATCATATATCGTGTAAAATAGTGACATCTGATTGGAAGGTGGGAAATAATAGTATAATTGTATTGTAGGTACGCACGGAAACAGGTTTAAACCAAGCTAAAATTTTAAAACGATGATTACGTATGTAAAATATGTTTTACGAAAAAGTTTTGAATACAAAATTAAAGTTTAATTCATTTCCTTTCCAACGGTGCCGGTTTTATTACGATTGGATGATTTTAAGTGTATTAAATAATCGAACATGCAAATTCTCGCTATTGTTCGAAATGGTTGCGTTCTGTGCCCGAGAGAGCGTCAAATAGTGCAGTCTGGCATTTACAGGGTTAACACAATAATATACTGATAATTTGTACATACCAAAATAAACATCCTAAATTTAATTAATACCATAAGCAAGTAACAAAGATTGCTTACAGAAATAACAAATCCAGTCCTGGGATCAATCACCCGCAACTTCTTGTCCTTACATGTAGTCGCAATGCGGCTGCCGTCTCTGTTAAACGACATGGAATATATAACATCAGGATGACAGTCTATTACGTTGAGAGCATCACCTTTGCCCACATCCCATAGGATCATCTGCAAGAAAAAAACATCATCAAGAGTTAGTTTAAAAAGAAGTATCATCGGTATGTCCAGTGTGGAACAAATGAATTATTTATACAGTGATTTAACAAAAGATATATATAAACAAGCTGCTTGTATCAGACATAAAACTATGGTATTAAATGTTATTGGTTTTGGAACTTGTTGCTGGAAAGTATCGATACATCAAAAAAATCTTCAGTTCTTCAGTTTTTCTGAATAGCATCTGGTCCTGGGTTGCATTTTATGTGTTCTAGAGCTCTTTTGAATTTAAGTGTGTTTCAGAAGGTGATAAGGTTTTTATCTTTTATATAAGTAAGGAGTTTTTTTTTCCAGTAATGCATATTCAACTATAGTAGAGTCCCGGTAATTCGAGTTTCGATAATCTGAGGTTCCGTGTAATTCGAGCCACAAATAAGCATTGAAAGTGACCATGAATTGTGACACATTCTTGCTGCTTGAAGGATGCCGATCTTTCAATTTTTGTTTTCCAATTAGTTTGTCAAGAGTGATTGTACAATAAGTCGCCGGTAAAAATGCTTAACATTTTTATAATGCCCTGATCCATTGGCTGTACAACTGAAGTCATGTTGGGGGGGGGGGGGGGGG
>JAGFPH010008011.1:21690-59960 GCA_018207615.1 Philaenus spumarius | reverse complement strand
GGGGGGGGGGGTTTTGGGGGTTATAACCCCCCCATTGAAAAAATATTTCGGGCTTTGTTTATATTAAAATACCTAACTTGTTTTCAACACCTATGCAAATGTTAAGCTACAATAAATTATCAATATATTGCTGACATTATCTTTGGTTGAATTGGGCACTGACACTTTATTTTATATAGATACAGTGTAGTCTATCAAAGTATAGTGTTCTAAAGGCAGCACACGGCGTTTTCCGCCACAGATTATTTGCCGTCGCCGTCATATCAACAGTGGCGCGAAGGAGAGTATTAGAGCATACACATTCGCCGGAAAAATAAACGATCTGTTTATTTGCTGCTGACGGTAGCTGTGCAGCCACTCGCTGCCATTTTAATCGATGGATTTTCCATCGTCTCCGCCGAAACAGTGGCGAATGTGACCAAATGCACTCTAATTTTCCTTATTTTAGTATTTTTTTCGTAGAATACTTTCATTCAGCTGCATGTGCAGTTCGTCAAATGACAAAACCGACATTCTTAAATAATTGAAAAATTTTTCTTCTAGTTCCTCAAATCGGGAAACACAGTGTATAATGCTCCAAAATCTTCTCTTCTTTTATTTATTGATTGGACGAACGAAAATAAGTATATTTTTTGCTTCCTTTTCAATCGACGATGGAATAACAATAAAGCGAGAGTTGTTCTCTTTTCATATCAATAAAACATTAAAAGAAATAATATATTACATAACACACTTCGTGATTAACCCTTTTAGAACCGGCAATTTTGGTGATATATTGCTCAAAAATACCATGCGTATTTCAGTGTAATTACACAAAATTAGTTAAACGGCTGTATTTTTTTTATTTATAAAGTTAGAAAGATGATTTTTTTACTAAAATGTTAGTAGAAATGTGCACTAAATGATTAAATATAAAATTAGTATAAAGGCAACAAAAAAAAATTAGATTGTTATAATAAAAGTAAACACTTACCGTAAATTTGACTCAAATTCCATATTCAACACTCCATAAGATGGGTAAGAAAAAATAATTTTACTGTGGGACACCACTTCACTTTGTTTCAAATAATGTTGTTCATACACACACCAATTTTTATTCACTTTGGGTGATAAATAAACTGCACAGATATTTTTGTTTGTTATAATGCAAACTGCGTTTAACCTGCTTTTCAATTTGCCCACATTCTAGAGGCCTACAGTTAAAATATATAAAATAAAAAATCTTCAACAATGTCTGTGAAAAGTTCTCATTATGTCATAAATACAAATCAACAATCTAATATTTTAAAAATATTTATGCATTATGTTTTGAAAAAATCTAAATCTAAATTATATTATTTACAAGTTTCATCGGTGTATCGGAAAAGTTTAGCAAGTGTGTCGTGGATAACAAAGAGGATGAACACATTTGCCACATTTTGTACATATATATCTAGTTTTCTTTCTTTTGCCACCTCCTCTTGTACTGGCCGAACTACAAATGGTACAGTTGCGCTCCTTGCGATCAGGTAACGTGGTAAGAAAATCACCACCAGCACGTAAATCAGGCGTGGGGCCAGAATTGTTTTTTGAAAACCATTCACTAGCCAGCTCTTCTACTAATGTGTATGTGTATTGATATCGAGTCATGGGTCTTGGTCTATCAGTATGGTTGGACTTATATAAAATATAAGAATTTAAAATCATTCGCCCAAAAATGTTAAAGGTAACTTTCTTCCAAAATTTAACCGTACGTCGCTCATCAAGGTAACCATAAAGCATTTGGTCAGAAGTATCTATACCACCCATGAAGTCATTATAGTTCCTAATTACTTGAGGTTTTTTAGTTTTAGTAACTCTTCCGCTTCTTCTTACTTCTCTTTCTTCGTCTTTGGCCTCTGCATTGGTTGATAACAACAACACCTGATTTTGTTGTGAAGCTTTTTCCCTAAATCCCAAGAGAAGCATTTTGTTTTTCCTACAATATTTCTTTTCACCAACTGTAAACTTTTGTTTCATACATGGTGGAATTCCTTTACGGTTTCTACGAAGTGTCCCAGTCATGAACGTTAATTTTGAATATAAGTATTTTGCCAGCGGGATTGATGAAAAGAAATTATCGACAAAAACATGGTAACCTTTATTGAGGTAATTACCAAGTTCTAAGAGTTTGACAACAACACTATAAGCTAAGCCATGTTCTGCATTTCTATCATTGTCTCGTGCACCCTTGTAAACAAAAAAACCTAGGCAGTATTGCGTTATAGAATCGCACATCATCCAAAGTTTAATCCCCCACTTGTGGTGATGCTTATTCGGTAGGTACTGTAAAAGTTGTGTGTGGTTTTTTGTACCTATTAGGCTTTCATCCACTGAAATTTTCTGATAAGGAGTGTAATAATGTCGGAACACTATATTACAATGATCTACAAGCGGCTGAAAGCGAGCACATGGATCATAATTTGGTTGTCCAGGTTTAGGCAGGTTTTGAGAATCAACTACATGAAAAAATTTTAAAATTGCCTGAAATCTGTTTCGGCTTAACATTTTGCCAAACCATGACATGTTTTGAGATGGAAGAGTAAACCAATAGCTAGTAATTGTTGGTTTTCTGTTAAGTCCCATATTTATAATTATAGTGATTAATGCTTTCATTTCTGGCAAAGTAACAGGCTTCCATAACTTATTTTTAGTTGAATCAGAAAATCTATTTCTGTTTGCAGCAATAAAGTCTCTTGCATATTTATTAGTTTTGTCAACAAGTAAATTTAGAAAAACTGTAGTAAAAAACAAATCAAAATAAGATATTGGGGGAGAGTTTACTGTGGGGCAGTGTTTAGGCCCTGGTAGTTCTTGGAAATGAAACGAATGTGAATTACCTGTGTCATTATTTTCAAGCACATCTTCCCATTCACTTTCTCTGTCATCATCTTCACTCTCAGTGTCCTTTGAATTACTACTACTAGGCCTATTTGCAGATTTCCTAGGCCTGCCTCTTGGTTTAGGAATAGTCATGCCTATATTTGACTGATTAGGCCTAATTTCATTAGACACAATACCGGTATTATCATCTTCAGAATCTGACAAAACACTACGGTTTGTACGATTAACATTTAAAATACTATCTAACCTAGACACATTTAAACTTTCATCTAATGGATTCCATGTAGGGTCAATGTCAGTGTCATCAGACTCACGACTTGAACTGGTATGATTCTCAGAATCAGATAACCCACTTATAGCACCATCACTAATATATTCATCATCAATCACATTTCTAATTGCATTTTCACTCAAAGGCGATCTGGAACGATTCATTTTCAATCAAAACACTAATAACTTAACCTTAAAATGAAGTAACACAACGCACGATAACTTGGATAAACAAAACACAGACGACAGTAAGCTATACGCTGTCAAACTTGAGCCATCATAATCTTCGTCATTTCTCACTATTTACAGATCATAGATTCTATACCAGAAAGAATATTGTCTGTGCATAGAGTATAAGAGCATAGAGTGGATCTTTCTTTATCTTATTGAAGCAAGAAACGAAATTATAGACGCATTGGCAATGCTACAAATGTCGATATAGTAAATGTCCGATTGATCGGACGTTGGTATTTCTCGCCTACGTACCAATGTCCGATTGATCGGACGTTGGGATTAAAAGGGTTAATGAACTAGACACTTCAGTTTAATGAATCCAAATGATGCTTTTTATGAGCGGAGACGGTAACTAATCCGCAGTCGGCAAAAAAATTGTCATGTTTTCCAAGCCTATGAGGTTAGAGGCAGCGCACGGAAATATTTGGCAGGGGATGAATCATGGTTGCTATTCTAAATTGTTCTAAAGTATACCTGAATCACAATTAGAAGTGGAAAATTATACATACCTATATCGTTTTAAAGTACTTTTGGGAAGCCTAAAACGTGTTATTTTGCATCTTAATTTAACAATAGAACCAGCAATGTTAACGAAAATGGATTTTTTGGCGTTTGCAAGCATTTTTTCAAAAATTCGCCAAAAATAGTAAATGAACCATAATAATAAAGTGTTTCATAGCTTTTTTGTAGAGAAAGGTTCAAAGAATTTATGTATGCTAGTAAAAATATGATAGATGTAAAATTTACAAAGTTTTTAGCTCAAGAAACAAACAATGTTTAGTTACGAAAGGTAAAGGTTCAATTTTAGGTCTACATAAAAGTAGTAAACATCTTTTTAAATTTTTTCCATAAATATAAAAAAGTTTTGTAATTTAGTTCTAAATAGAACCATACAGATATTTATTAATTTCAAATTTCTTATTTTGAAAACACCAGTTTTTATGTTCCTATACAAGACTGCTATCAAAACTATGCCAAGTTTGAAACGTAATTTAGGAAAATATACTTTGCCCAAAAATGAAATATTATTATAACAAAGTGTAGAGAATAAATCAAAGAATTGAACTGTATACTCGTAAATTATCTTTTCATAAAAGAGTTTGACTTAAAATTATTTGAATAACAAACGTGAGGAGAAATATATAAACATCCCACTCATGCTTGGTATACAACGGTCGGATATGAAGCTGCATGGGGAATAACCGTTAATTTGAAATTACAGCCTTGGTTTGAGAACGTCAAAACGCTCTCATTCCCAAGCTCATAGACAACAAACCTTTCGAGCAAAACTTATTTGGTTCACAGGAAATGTTAGCTTGAAGCATTCTCTACACATACATATCAAAATATGTCTAAAAATAGACTTCCATTACACAGATATCACGTGTAATTATAGTAAGGCTGTTTATTGGTTGGAAAACTGACCAATTGCAAGGGTCTATAAAACGCCCCACAACTTTAGAACTATTTGTCCGATTTTTGATTGGATGGTAGTTTCAGATAGGGGAAAGTGTGATGCATCCATTAGTATATAGACATAACTCAGAAAAATACTGGGCGAGCTATAGGGAGGGACATAGAAACTGGAAATTAACGGTCATTTCGGCGTATTTCATTTGTGTGACATTTGCTTTAAAAATCAAAACTAAAACGATGATTACGTATGTAAATATTCGTTTTAGAAAGAAATTGCAAATACAAAAATTAAAGTTTGAAATATTACCTTTCCAATGGTGTTTGTCTTTTTGAGATTGGAAGATTTTTAGTGGGTCAAATATTCGTTACAAATGTGTTGTCGTAGCCGGGAGTGATAGTACGAAAAAATTACCCCCCCCCCGTTGTTGTAACCCCCCCCTTACGGCCATCCTGGTTACGCCTATGTCCCGAACTAGTAGTCCAGCCAATGAGTGCTTAAAAGAGGGGTGTAGAGAGCATAAAATATGCGATAATTTTTGACTTCAGGACTTTGTTAGGAATAGTTGTTAGGAGGTAAACATACTAAAAGTCCCCGCCCCTAGGAGGTGAACTAAGGGCAGGAGAGGATGGAAAGGTCCCATTTTAAAATTTTTATTTATATCTCTGAAACGGTGCACTGTAGAAACAATTTTTCAAATAAACTTGAAAGCTAATTAAATTTACTATAAAATTTTTCATTTACATATTTGTTGAATTCCCAAAGGTTTTTGAGATATATGTTTTCGATAATTTAAAAAAAAAATTTACCTCACTCTTTTTGTCCAATATTTGCTTCTAGTGCCCCTTATGATTGTTTCTCAGAAAAATTGTCATGTACGAAGTTGTATATGATTACATTTCCTTCAACTTTTTATACACTATTTATTTTTAACCGATCAAAAGTTATTGTATTTCTAACATATATGCTCAATTTCGTTGTTCCTTTAGAAATGAGTATGTTGAGAGCCTGTTATGTTTTAACTGCTGTAACTTGCTGTCATGATAAATAACAACACTTTAACAATGGAATTAAGATCATTGCAATTAAAACACAACACTTTTTTTTATAATTGTAGCTTTTATTATAATACTAGGGGAGACCCCATTGGCACCAATGGCACCTTCTATACACATAATTATCCTACAGGTGTAGGGATTAATAACAATCCCAAAACTAAGATAGTAAATAATGTTAAATGTCCAAAACAAATTATTTCGGATATTTAATAACAGCAGTTATAATAAAGGTTAAAAGAACCAGCAAGATCTGTACTTTAATAAAAAACCTTACCTAAAAGTTAGAAATACAAATAATTGCTTCAAAGTTTGAAATCAGCTGGTAATAGAAATATTAGAGCAAACAGCCAATTTAACAACAATAAACATATTTATTTAATATTTAGTATAGAGTAGGATCTCGGTAATCCGGCCCTATATGGGGATTAGTAGGGCCGGATTACCAAAAATGCCGGATTAGGGGAAGTGAATTAAAAAATTTAACAATAAACTACATTTTTATTGCTTATGAAAACTCTGACAATAATCGTTTTAACTATGTACTGTATAATGAAATTTCGTTAATTATTATGAAAAATAAACTGTGATATGAAACAAAAGGTACAGTACAGTATGTATTTTAATCGATGAACCAAGTCAGTCACTAAATTAAATACTGTACACTTTACATTTACTTAAACAACAGCAAAATAGTTTGTAATGCTTTTCTGCTTCTTTGCATTAAACTAAAGTTTTAAAAAACATTTTCTTGAAGTCTCTTGAGCGTCAATATGTTGGAAGCTGAAACTCCATTTTCTTCCGCCCAAGTTATTGCAGTTGCGTAGGCACAGAGCGCCGAGTCCTTGTTTACTGTGTGTGCAGCTGCTGTATTGGCTCCGCCCTCCTCCACGTCACTGCTGTCTAGTAGGTCTTCGATGATCTCATCGTCTGTCATTATTTGACACTGCTCGTCGTCTGCTCCTTCTAACCAGGCGTTGACATCAGCTGATGTCAGATCATCAGGCTCGTCTACTAGTTGTTCAATCATTGCTTCTCTCAAGTCATTTAGCTCAACATCTGTGATAATTTGGGGTTGTGAATTTTTTTGTAATCCTGTAGTAAATCCAGAGAAGGCCACAACATTGCCCACGAACAAACGTAATTGTTTTTGTTGAAAGATTTTCCCATGCGCTTGCGAGATTAAAAACAACATCTTTGAGGTGGGTTTCCTTCAACTCTGTAACAACACTCCCCTCTTTTGATAGAACACTGTACAACAGGGTTTTTTTATAACTTGTTTTTATAGTTTGGATCACGTTTTGGTCCATAGGTTGGAGTAACGGAGTTACATTGGGGGGCAAAAATAAAGCAATGATTTTACCATACTTAGATTTTAACTCGTCCTCTCATCAGGATGTCCAGGACAATTGTCAAGAACTAAAAGGGCTTTTTGAGGCAATTTCTGTTTCTTCAAAAACTTGTTTACCGATGGAACAAAAGTTTTATGAAACAATTCCGTGAAAAGAGTTTTCGTCAACCATCCCCTGGTTGAATTTGTGTATGAAACCGGCAACTGTACACGTTTTTGAAAGCCCTTGGCTTTTTGGCTTTCCCAATGACCAGCAATTCTAATTTCTGCGTGCCACTAGCATTACAACAAGGCATTAAAGTTGTTCTATCTTTTGCCAACTTGCAACCTGGGGCACTAGCTTCCTCCCTATGAACAAAGGTTTTTTCGGCAAAAGACCTCAGAACAGGCCACTCTTGTCTGCATTGTGAATCTGATCTGGGCCTAAATCCATTTCTTTGACGGTTTCTTTAAATTTTATAACAAAAGGCTCTGCAGCCTCTACATCACTTGAAAGTTTTTCTCCAGTTAAAGTTAACAATCGAATTCTAAGTGCCGTTTGAACTTATCTAACCACTCGACACTTGCATGGAAGTCGTCCTTTTTCATAATTAAAAAAAAATATTTTTGCCTTTTCCATTATAATATCATCTGAAATAGGTGTGTGATGGCTCCTTTCTTTCATGAACCAAGCATAAAGTGTGTCTTCTACTTCGGTAAATTCACCTGCTTTTAATGTCTTTCTTACCTTGTAAGATGTTTCACTACCCCTCTTGAAGAATGATTCAATTTGCTCCTTTCTCTTCTTAATGTTATGTATATTTGCACGCCCGATATTGTATTCCTTAGACAAATTAACCAACTTCTCACCCTTTTCCAACCGATAAATTGCATATTTTTTATCTAAAGTCAGCGTATCATGCTTACGTTTTCCCGACATCGCACTGCACTTGTAGATTGCACTACTCACAACACGGCCTTCACTTAACTCACTCGCAACAATCACAATGTATTCAACTTCCCGTAGCAAACGCCGACGTACTACTGTCGTTGTGGAGACTCACGTCTAGGTATGTTTTAGGAATTTAATGACTCATCGGCGGAAACACAGCGCCAGGTTACTGGACATGCCGGAGTATTGAACGACCGGATTATAGAGACTACTGTAGTTTGTGTTGTTTTACGTCTAAAAATGGCGTTTTTCAAATAGTATATACAAATACGCGTGTATTTAAATGCAATTTTGTGTCAAAATTTCAAAGCAATCGGAGAAGAACTTTCGAAGATTTAAGATTTTGAACAAACATTTTCATTTTTATTTGTATATAAAGATACAAAAGATTACAAATCATATAATGAAAGTATTTATATGTACTGATAGTAATTCAAAAATGAAATCCAGGTCACCAGTACCTCATGCCCAGTAAATTGTAACAAAGGCCGGCCACCTGGCTTCTACCAAAATACAGGGTAGAGAGATGGGGCTCTTTCTTTATTCTTTAACTTTAGTTCACTTCAAACGTTCTTCGAGCATTTTAGAGCCAGTTTTTGTGTCGGTGTTATGCGTCATTACTTTTTGCCAAATAACTTTGGAAAAATTCAAAAAGTAGTTAAATCTATGTCCTTATCAATTTGCTTAAACATTGTGTATTGCGCTGACTTCTGCTCTTCCTCATTTCACAGTCGTTCAAAGGAGTAGTGAGTCAGTTCATATTGTAGATAATTCATCAAATCATCGTCCGATTTCTTGGTAATTGAGATTTCCTGAAAAAGCAAGAATGGATCCACGACAACTATTTCATTATCAATCTTGATTGTCGAGTTCATTGAGGAAAGAGAAGGTGTGCGATCTTTCCTTGACGGTTTGATATTTGTGAATGGCAAGTTTTCCATTTTTGCCATTGCTCTTTTGCAATTTGTAAATGCATCATGACATAAGATTACCATCTCCCACGACTCCTGCCGCTTTCTTTTGACATGATTTTCTCAGTTCTCGGAAAAGGAGGGTGACTATCAAACCATTGAGTAAGCTTGCCAATGTCACTTGCATCTCGACTTTGGTGAAAACTTCTCCAATCCTTGTGCTGGTCATAATATTCTTCGAGAGAAGCACATAATATGTTGCAGTCATCCTAATTACCCATTTACTGAGAGCACTATGTGTTATACCTCCACCACGGGTCATACCACCTCGGTTTATGAATGACTGCATCAAGGTTGTATCGATGGTCATGTTTGTCCATAATACAGACCAGAACCGGTCATTCCTTCTTATAGTGAAGTAGCTTTTGCTTGCGAACTTCTCGTACTCCTCTAGTATCAATAGAGTAGAGAGACTTTCTATATCATGTACATATAAGTAGCAAGACTTGGCGTACGGGAAGTGTCCAGCAGCGTGAAAATATAGTATCATTTGTGGATGTTTAGGGTTTCTGATATAACAGCCTCACTAACATTCATCGTGATACACAGCCTTCTCTGCAACTAAATTAATTAAGGAGGAAAGACGACCCATCACTTCAATCATCTTCTCATTGTTCATGTCTAGCTCGTGAAGCATCCATACTCGTTACTTGTATGTCAGTTTTGTAGCGTCGATTTGTGATGTTAGTAACTGAAAACTCGGCACAAGATAAAAAATTTGTTTTGGAATCAAATTTGAATTGTTTGGATCTCAAAGTTACAATGTTAGTTGGTTCAGAGGATGTTGAAGATGCCTGTCTCTTTAAATAAGCCTTGATGGATGGCGGTCTAGTGTAATTTTTCAACATTTAATATGAATGAGAAGGAGCTATTGCTCAACTCTCAAACTCTTTAAAGAGGAGCTATTGCCATCTCCCCTTTCTCTACTTGCTTTGACGAGTGATAATATTCCTTTTTTGTCACTGTGGAAACACTATCAATTAGTCCATTGATTGTTTCATCACACACAAAACAACAAGCAGCCATTGTGTGCACTACACTGTCAAAGTTCGTGTAAATTAAAAAGTTCATGAAAAACCAACGCATAACACCAACACAAAAACTGTCTCTAAAGCGCTCGACAAACGATTGAATTGAACTGAAGATAAAGAATAAAGAAGTGAGTGAGAACCACATCCCCTCTGTCTTTTAGAAGAAGCCAGGTGGCCGGCCTTTGTTACCCTTTATCGGGCGTGAGGTACCGGTGACCTTGATTTCATTTTTGAATTACTATCAGTACTTGTAAATACTTTCATTATATGATTTGTAATAATATAATAAAAGCTATAATTATAAAAAAAGTGTTGTGTTTTAATTGCAAGTTACAGCAGTTAAAACAGTTACAACAGGCTCTCAACATACTTATTTCTAAAGCAACATTGGAATTGAGCTTATATGTTAGAAGTTCAATAACTTTTGATCGGTTGAAAATAAAATGGCAATATATCTGAGAAACAATCGTGGGAGACACTAGAAGCAAATGTTCGACAAAAATTATTGATTTTCAATAACATAAATATATCTCGAAAACCGTTGGGAATTCGACAATTTGTAAAGGTACAATTTTATAGTCAATTTAATTAGCTTTCAAGTTTATTTGAAACTTTTTTTTTCTACATTGCACCGTTTCCGAGATATAAATAAAAATAAAAAATGGTACCTTTCCACCCCCTACCACCCCTAGCTCATCTCCTCGGGGCGGAGACTTTTAGCAGTCCATGTTTACCTCCTAACTATTCCTAACAAAGTCCTAAAGTCAAAAATTATCGCATATTCCATGCACTCTACTCTACAATGCATTCATTGACTGGACTAAAAGGGGTTTTAGTATACCCAAATACGGAAGATAGTGACTAATTTTTTTGTGCCTACTTCATTTAGTTTGGTATCAAAGAAATTGATCTTTTAAATATAATTTTTAATTCAGTCAACATCTTTATTGTTTTGACATCTGTATTGCTAGGCCTCTGAGTTATTTGAAATGAGTTCTATCCTATAACTCTCACCCAATGGACGTAAACATCTTGAAAGTAACACAGTGAAACATTATTGCAGTTTAAATAAGAAAATACTGTATTTATGTTAGTAGAAACTATTATAAACTGTTATACTATTAATAGTATAACTGTGCCCTCTAACTTGCATTTTATTTTGATGTATACCTTGATAGGGTTACATACAATACTGTGGGTATATATTATACCTTGTCATTGCAAAACCACCAGCATGTGCAAGTTGAAACACAATACTGGAGGTCACCAATCATGGTCAGCTGTCTGAATTAGGGAGTGGTGGTAGTTGAGTCTGGGACAGTTCAAGAGCTATATAGATGAGATGAAGATATGTAGAGTTTATAATCCTCTAAAGTTTGAAATGAATTAACAATTTTCTTGTTTTCAAATTAGCAGAACCATCACCAATACACAAACATAGATAAAAAGTTGGACAATATTTTCTGAACAAATAAAAGGGTAAACAAGTTTTGTTAGGTTTATATTAATAATGTACATAGTTTTCTTTACTACATGATACAGTTTGTTTTGGTACAGTTTACTTTTATGCAAAGTAATATTTGTTAGTAAAATATGACTCGGCCAATTTATGTCCTTTACATAAATCACTGAATCAAATTGACTAAATCCCGAAAATCCAGTTGTGGTTCATTCTAGTTATGTAGTCAGGAGATTTATAACTCATTACTTTGATATGTGATTGCATTGGACAACAATTCATTAGTGTTTAACCTGTTTTACATTAAGATTTTGTTATTGTATACAACTAGTAATGTATCTGTGTTGTGAACAGGTGTTTGTGTCAGTGCGTTGTATGGTGATGCTTTGGCTTACACAACTGAAGGCAAGGTGTATGTCTGGGGTAATAATGTCCAGCCTACCCCTTGTAATAGGCCAGATTTAGTTCTTGGACTGACAGACATCCGTCATGCAACATGTAATAGAGGACATTATCTTGCTCTAACAAAGAGTGGAAAGGTAAGAAACATTACTCTGTCCTTTATAATGTACTTCTATCTTTAAAGTGGTTTAGAAAATATTGTAAAATATTAGTTTTATAATAAATAACAGTTGAGCTTAGTTTTTCAGAGGTAGTTATAACTTACACTTTAAGCTGTAAAGTCTCATCATATCTCAATGTATATGATATATTAAATGCAATAGAAATACACTGTATATACAATAAATACAAATTTAGTGGTTACAATCATTTTGTTTTTATTAATTTAGGTTGTTTTTTTTTAATTTGCTACTTGAAGAACAATTGACATTGTGTATCTTTTTGTATAGGTAATCAGTGGACAGATAGGGAAGTACTTGGTTAAGACTATTTTCTTTAGTAAAGCATATTATTATGTTTTGGTTATAAATAGTAAACTGAGCTTTCTTAACACTCATCAGCTCAGATTAACCCTAATAGAAACATATCCCTTAAGCCAGGCATACAGTAAACTCTTTGAAGTCTTTACTATGCATAACACATTTTATACCTTGGATGGTTTATGTTTACACATTTAGGTTTTGTGAACTTTGTACCAGTCTTAGATAAAGACGAATAAATTAAAATCGGAAGCTATACTGGGCCACATAGACTGGACATGTTCAAAGACTTACCTTGAAAACAAAATCGCCAAACTGCTGAAATGTCTTAGCTGATCACTTACAAAATTGTTATGATACATTGAGGTTAACTCAATAAAGGAAAAGCTAGATTAGATTTAGGTTTATTGACCAGGATAAAAAATATCACATGCCCTTAGTTACAAAAAAGAAAAATTTACAGGCCCTTAGATACAGAAAAATAAAAAAGGTTAGTTTACAAAATATAATTCAAGTTTAATTTAAAAGTTATCTCCCTAAAAATTTAAAAGTCAAAAAACCCTCCCCATTAATAATAATTACAAAATTTATACAAGAATTATTAATTAGACAAAATTACAAAATTTAACATATAGTACCATGGATTTATTAATAAGTAACATTTATGTTGTTGGCCAACTGTAAAGCTAAGTACAATTAAATAATAAAAAATAAAGGCATTAAATGAAGTTGTGAGACGCCTCTCTATAATAAAAAAAAGTATGTATAATTTCTATGGATAGTCCTTGGAGGACTGAGGTTCGAAAATTGCTATAGCACTCCTCCCAATATAAATTAATTTATAAAAGACATATATTATAAATTTTTAACAAGACACAAAATAGTACACAACCTATTCAAAAAAACAGTTTGTTAGAATGTTCACTGCAGATTTTAGTAAAATTTCTTTATAGAGTTCATAGCTATGCATTAGTAGTCAGCAGGTAAAGTTTTGTTTTAGCAGAACATTTCTAAATCTTGGTACTGAAGTTGGATTTAGAAGCAGAACATTTCTACGTGGTGTTATAAGCAGAACATGGTGTAGTAGTTGGACCAGTAATACTGCATGTAAAACAAAATAACATGTTTTAGCATTTATGTGGGCTTTAAAACCAAAACATAGTGAAAAGCCTTTAGGTTAAAAGTTTGCCTTTATAATATTTTTGATAATAGGTGACAAGCAGGTATTTTAAAATAAAAATGTTAACTGTTAATACAAGATTTAACCAAAGTTAACTTGTCAGCATTTGTCATGTTACTTTAACTGTTACTACATGTGCACAAAGCACATGTTAATCTTTTAAAATGTTCATTGCTTATAGGCTCAATATATTTCAGAGATATCGTTATTTAAATGATAGGTTTTTTAAAAGTCCTTATTTGTTAAAAATTACACAGCTTTAAATTAGTAACAAAAATTACATAAATTGCCTAAGCTAGGCTTTAGTTTGAAAATAGGCTGGTTACATTAATTGTATACTGATTGTAATTTAAAGGAAGAAAATTTGAATAACATTGATATAAAAATATACTTAATGAATTTGAACTATTATTTATAATATTAAATGTAAACTTAAGTTCACATAGTTGTAAACTTACAAATAATGTTTTATAACAAAGGCAACGTTACATAAGATGAAAGCAAAGACATTTCAATTTGGTAATATAAAGTCCACATACCTGGGTTTTTAGTTGAAAGGTCTTAAAAGAAAAGCATATTAATTACTAACGGACTGTCGATCAAATAGTCCCGACTAAGACATTTACAAAAATTAAGAACGGCACAAAGACAAAGCTATAACATCTGTCGACTGATGAACAAAAACGGAAAGGTAATGGCTGCCTTTCAACGGAGTTAATGCTAGGACAGACCCGGTCACGTGATAAACAGCTGGTCAGTTCAGATATAGTTTCGCATTACAGCGACCTCTGCACAGATGCGCCTGTTTAGTGCATAGCATTAACAGCTGACGTCTGTACAGAGTCGCCGCCTAGTGGGAAAAAGGGAACTACTTGGAGAAGAAATGTGTCGGTAAAAGAAAGAAGTACGTTGTTTTTAATGAAAGAAAGAATTTTAACACCGCGGAGCTCGAATAACGGCACAACTTTTTGGTGAAAATATCAGCAGAGTTACAAAGTTTGTTTATATTAACATTTAACATTAACATTTATATTAATGTCATGTATTTATCATTATGTATTATTGTATTTAATTGATTGAAAAGGCAGAAGTACATGAAAGTGTGTTAACTAACTTTTGTATGAATCTGTGAACTACTTCAAGAATAATATTTAGTCTGACCAAATAATTTACATCTATTAGTAAATGTTGTGGATAGTTAATTGTTTATAAGAACTAATAGTAACACTTTATGAAGTGCCTTAGGGACATTATTAAAGTAACATTGTACATAATTAAAATTAAATGTCATTAAATAAGTTCATGGATGAAAAAATATTTTGATTGTTGATTCATAACATTCAGATGATATTGAATATTTTAAATAGAACAATAAAATAATGGCTTACATAAATTTACAGTAAATTAATACAAATCCACTAAACTGGTAAGGAAACAACCTTTTAATAAATTAATTGACTAAGTACAATACCTGCAATACCTGGTTAGGAAACAAGACAATAAACCAGGTATTATACCTACTAGTCAATTAATTGATAAAATCTCCAATCCAAGCTTATTTACAATTTTTTTTAAATCATTTAATATTACAAAGACTTGCAAACATCATTTTTTAGAGACAGTTTTACTAAGTAATTTCTAATAGCCCATTCGTTGTGGTGCCAATTTTAGAGTTGTTATATTTCAATATTAATCTTATAAGAATTTCTCGATTTGTGACTTCGATTTATCAATAAATAGAGGTACAATGAAAATGATTTATTTAATTAATGATACAAATTGCCTACATATGGATATTATCTCGGGCTTTAACAATGTTTATAAGTCTTTTTGCCGGCTTGCTAGCGGTTATAAATCACATTAGTTGTAACACAAAATTTTATAATAGCCTACATAACAATTTAACAAAACTCCTAACTTCTAATAACAATTTCTTTACTTAGCCTAATGAAAGGGTGATTGATTAGTATGAGATGATTTAATGGTGATTACAATTTTGAATTTAAATTAATACTTTCTGCTTAAAATAAGATTGTCCTTTGGTTGATTTTTTTTTGATTGAGGAAGTTAGTGATGCTATTTGGTTGGTACTTTTGAATAGGTATGAATTTTGTAATAGAAGTCTGCAGATCTGATGTTTTGTGATTACTAATTTAGTTGACTCACCCAAATGTCTTGGTGGATATTAACTTTTTGATATTCTATTTTTAAATTTTGTATAGGCCTATACTGTACTTGATACTATTTCTTCTGGTTTCAATTTAGCAGATGTATGTTGTAGGTTTTAAAAATATCTGCCATAAACTAAATATCAACTGCTCTCCAACAAAGCTAGTAACAAACTCTCCTACAATTGATTACCTTCTTCTTCCTCTCTTTTGCAACTATCTTCCTCTTCTTCCTCCTCAACATTATTATTTCTTCTTCTTTTCTTTTATTATTATTTACATATTCTTTGTCCTACACTTAAGCCTATATGGGTTTTTTTACATAACATGATGAAATCTTATTACTAATGTTTTGAAATGGTATATGAATATAATGGGCTATGTGTTTCCTTTTTATGATTATGAGTATCAGGGACTGATGACTAATGATATGATCCCTGATATGATTTACCAACTGCTTTAAGAATAAATACAAATTTTTAGTATCTTTACTAGACCTATTTAATTAATGTAAAAATAATATGAATCAACTTTGGAAGATTATGAACTAATTGAGCGGATGCTGTAATAACAACAAATCTTTGCCAATATCTGCAGGGTTACCAGTCAGACACAAACACAGACACATAATGAACACAGTTAGCTAATGAATTTAACTTTTAATTCTACAACGATGGACATCATTTAGTGCTATCTATCCACTCTAAAGGCAAACCTATAATAAGGGACAAAATCTATGAATCTTTATCTGACATTGTATTTGTAAATGTACATTCTGATGTATGAGTATATACCACTCACTGTTGAGCTATTACTGACCTATATGGACATATTAAGCAATCTGAATGACTACGTAATCTTAGTTTTAACTCCAAACATCCAACACATATACAAACAATATTTTAAATGTAGTATATTTTGAAAATGGAATAAAACTGTACTGATTTATTTTGTATATGTAAGTTTTAAATGTAACTCAATGCTAGAGCATTCTCATTTCATAGTCTAAAAGTAATTTTTAAAAGTTTTTTCTTTAATGTTTGTATAAAAAGTCCATTTGTAAACAATATGGATACAGATAGTTTTTGAAGATAAAACTTAGTCTGATTATATAATAAAGTAATTATCTTAATTGTATAAACCCAGATGCATTTCATTGGGATCTCTAATACAACAAGAGATTACAAATTGTATAAAAGTATGTGAAGTTAGTACTGTGTATGTATGTGGACTAAGTTCCACTGTAGCTCCTAAACTACACAACAATTTTTGTCAGATGAGATTTCAATTGATCTGGCTTAGTAAGGTCAAAACAGAGAATAAAATATGATAAACCTATGATCATAAAGTACATAAGATGTTAGATTAAAAAAAGAACACACCAAATAAAAACAATGATAGATTAACAATACACAAATCAAAATAGCTCTCACAGAAAGTACATATGATTCCAGTGAATATGATATAGTCAAACTTTGTTCACATCTCAAATGCAGACTTATCCAATATTTACATCTAACTTGCATATTATATCATCTTGTCCTGTGTAACTTGTTTTCTGTTTCTTGAGATACATAAGTTATCAGTTTAAGATTGTAACAATCCAAATATATTGAATATATAGATAGGAAATCAATTAATTAATTAAGAAGGAAAGAGTAAACCACCAAATTGGTATGTGCTACGCATTTTAGTAATTGAACATTATTTTAATTGAACATAACTATTGAAGACATTCAATATAACTGAGAGAAGAACCTCAAGTCCAGATTACATCAAATATAGCTGAAAATCCAAGTAAAACGTTAAGAAAGAAATAATAACATTTGGTGAGACCTTTCCGATTATAAATAGGTTAAGTTGTGATTCTTGTATATATTAGTGGTGAAACCACAGACTATTTATAAACTATAATCTATTGAAAATTATTTCAAACACAAACAATTGTAAATATAATCAGAACTATGAACTCAGTGTTCTTTACTATGTAATCGTCTTCAACCATATTACATCCTACCAGATAACCTTTCATAACCATTTCATTACCAATACATTCACCTTTTGTTTCTTAAAGTTTTATAGGCCTATATATATATATATACAGGGTGTCTAACAACCTTGAAAACCTGGAATACCTGGAAAAGTCAGGGAATTTCACTCAACCTGGAAAAGTCAGGGAATTTTGTGAAAAATTGTTGAAAATCAGGGAATTTTATTAGAACCAGAAAAATGCTGTGAAATGTTCTAAAGAATCTTACAACAATACCAATGTGAATAAATATACATATACTTTAGAAAGTCAAGACCATTAGTTTATTTGTTACGGGTCAATCCATTTCAAATCAACCAATATGAATTAAAAAGGTTGCTGTCAAAAAAATTTTTTTTACACAAGTTAGCACAACTATATCAGAGAGTTGAAATCAGGGGTTTTAAAATTTTTAGGGCTTTTAGTTTTTTTTAGGCGGCCATTTTGTATTGGCGTGTCGGTGAAATTTATACTTTGCAGAGGTTAGCTCTGTATCTCCCGTGTTTTTCAAGATATTGAGTTCAAACAAAAACTATAATAAAGGTAGTGAAATGTTGAACGTTTTTGGTCCTATGCTTTGTTAAGCCTACCTTAATGCAAATGCCTGAAAAAATTAATTAACTTTTAACTTTAAAAAATAGAAAGCAATGAGACTCACCATAAATTTTTTTCTGTGTAGAGGCTTGGTAGTATACTACTTCTTAAGAAAGATTCAAGCCTATAAACCTCATCCCTTTTTTTCAATAGACCTTCGAACTTTGCGATTTTTCAAAAAATCGGCTATTTCAACCTTTAATATCTCAGAAGGGACACACATTACAATTACCAAATTTTCACAAAATACTCTTTATTTGTATAACAACAAGCGGCTAAAATTTGATCACTGATACTCTATTTCTTTTTGAGTTATAATTTAATGCTGCTTTAATATGATTTAATTTGAATGATGCAATGGTATTGCATGTCTGAACTTGCAGACTCCCCACCATTAAAGCATGTAAGAGTCAACAGTGTCAGCCAGTAAACCATGCTGTCAGTGATCATTGTGCAATCATATTTAGTGGAGCTAGTGTTAGGTTATCACAAAAAAAAACAATCAGGTACGGTTTAAGAGAGATTCTTTTTGAACATTTAAAAAAAAGCAAAGTGTCCCTGTTCAGCTAATACCTGGTAAATCTCTTTGTGCTATGTGTAATAAAAAATGTTTGGTATGGCTGTAGAAGAAAAAACATGTGATGTCGATATGGATTTTCAACTACAAAATGATAGTGAAAAGTTTATTGTTGTAGAGGAAACCGGTTTGAATGTGCTAGATAGTGTTTGTAGCTCATTAGACTTGTCAGCATTGAAAAGTAAATCAGAGAAAATAAGCTCTGCAGTAAAACGAAGAAACTTTAACAGATGAGGAAAGAAACGATGAAAGGGAAGAAGCACTATCAGAAGGATACAACGAACTTATTGCAAAATTAAAAGAAAAATGTGCAGTAGTAGTCAAAAAAGAAGATAAAATAAAGATCATCATTCTTTTACGAAGCAGTTGGTCGAAGAATAAAATATGTGAGGAGTTTAATGTTACAGATTAGCAAGGAAATTAATGAAAACTCAAGGTGTGTTACCTGATTTAAAAAAGAGACATGGCAACTTGGCAACAGACTAAGTGATGAAATTGTTAATGATGTTATTCAATTCTATGAAGAGGATGACAACAGTCGACTTTGTCCTGGAAAAAAAGAATGTGTTTCGATGGGTAAAAAGGTGTACAAACAAAAGAGACTAATTCTCTTTAAACGAGTTGTTTGTCAGTTTCAAGAAAAAGTATCTTCGTCATAAAGTTGGCAGATCAGCTTTTTGCTCACTGAGGCCAAAGTGGTGTGTATTGGCCAGGAGCAGCTGGTACTCACAATGTTTGCGTTTGCAAATACCATCAAAATGACAAACTTATGGAGCTAAACTAAATGCAGATTACAGAGATCTAATGGATATGATGCTTTGTGACTCTCAGAGTGCTTGTGATAAGTGTGAGTTCTGCCCAGGAAAGGGTATTCTTTTGGAGTTATTACACGATGAAACTGATGATCTGTCTGAAGATATAACGTTCAAGCAATGGGTTAGTACCGATCAAGCAGAATTAATCACTCGAGTGATGTCGCTTGATGAATTTTTTTGAAGAACTAGCTGAAAAGCTAATGAGTTTGAAAACCCATCACTTTATTTCCAAAGCTCAGTCAAAATACTTAAAAAACCTAAAGGAAAACTTGTCAACAGATGTTTGTGTAACCCTGTGCGACTTCACAGAGAACTTTACGTTTGTTGTATAAGATGAAATTCAGAGTTTTCATTGGACCAATCCACAAGCAACCCTACACCCTTATGCGTTTAGGATAAGGAATGGTATCCCTTATGCGTATTCACTTCAAGAAGGATGGTGATGACAAAGTTTATTGCAAGAGCCTATGCATTTACAAGTAACAACTTGGACCACAACACCGCTACTGTGCATGCCTTTCAAAAATACTTCATTGAAGAAATAAAGAAAGTAGCACCGGAAGTAAAAAAAGGTAGTATACTTCAGTGATGGCGCCAGTAGCCAATATAAAAATAAAAAAAACTTTACCAATATATGTCACCACAAGTCTGATTTCAATCTTGACGTTGAGTGGAACTTTTTTGCTAGCTTGCAGCGAGCATAGCATAACCAGATATTAACAGCTGAAGAAATGTGCAGGCGTTGAAAATTTACTCGGCGTACATTTCATATATGTACCCACCGAAGAGGTTCAGCTAAATAGCAAGAAATTAGAAAAGCGATTTGATGCTTGCAAAAGAGTTGTAAATACAAGATCATACCACAGACTTATTCCTTTAACCGATACTTTAATAAGGTGTTATTTATACTCTGATTCAACAGAATTCACTGATTGCAGCACTTCTACAGTTCAAAAGCAAAGTATATTTTCACTGAAAAGTAATGATAGAAGAAGTGGTGGATTGGTACAATTGAAGATATAAGTGAGGAGAACAACAACCTTTTTATCCACTTCTTCCATCCCCAAGGCCCGAGAACTTCTTTCAAAATCTCAACAAATGACAGAACTTGGGTTCCAATCAATAAAGTACTAAGAAAACTGACTCCAACAGAGTTCACAACCACTACAGGTCGTTCCTTTAATATCAGTGACAAACTATGGATGAAATCAGCCAACTTTCCACATCAATGATGTCTTAAATGCAGTGTGTTTACAGACCTTAAAAACTAAAAAGGATATTTTAAAAATGTGAGATGTAAATAGATGAAAACAGAACTACTTTTTAGCTAAACACAAACATTTGTATTCAGAAATTTCATAAAAATCTGCCCCAGAAAAAGTAAGTTTTTTAAAAATTTCAGCTATGTTAAGACAATTATCTACAAAAACCAAAAAAGTCTCAACGATCAAATTTTATTCCCGAGTTGTAATACAAATAAAGAGTATTTTGTGAAAATGTGGTAATTTTAATGTGTGTCCCTTCTGAGATTTTCAAGGTTAAAATAGCAGATTTTTTGAAAAATCGCAAAGTTTAAAGGTCTATTTTAAAAAAAAGGATGAGGTTTATAGGCCTGTTGTAGGCTATTTCAACCTTGAATATCTCAGAAAAATTACTCAAGCAAACCTGCAACTAGTTTTTTGTTATTGTGGTATATTGTAAGCGTTAAGTTAAGCTATTTTATCTTGACACTCATTAAAACTTAATTTTTGAAAATATAAACATTGTAGTGCTTTCTTTCGAGAACCTGGAATTTTCTTAAAACTGGGTATGGAAAACCTGGAAAAGTCAGGGAATTTAGATTTTGAATTTTGGTAGACACCCTGATATACTTTTATAATATGTCTTTCTTGTTAATACTAAATTAAGCTTGGGAAAAGACGGCACCAACCTACCCCGAGATAAGTTTACTGATTATTAGTTTGATGAACAATAATGAACATTATTTTTTTTTAATCATAAATCATTTGTGATATATTTTATGTCAAAACTATTTTCATTGATATTGAATCTTTCTTTGCCTTTGATTAAAGAACCCACATTTCTTCATTATTAATTGTGTCGTTAATTATTTTACCAGATACAAGTTAGATAAAGCCTATATTAAATAATATAATGTTATTATTGTGATAGGCCTAAGTTTATATTTTGATAATCTAACTTCATAAGTGAAGCTTTCTATAGATAACTTTTATTATAACAAATAAATTTGTTATTGTAGCTTGGCACCCCAACATGCAGGCTTCATAGAAAAGTTTAAATTAAAATTAAAAATAAATTACTAAAAAGTGTGTTGTTGTAAGATATACTAATTCTAATGGAACTTGGGAAAGTTACAGATTTAATTTAGAATTGATGTTTCTTTTAGTTTAAGATTGAAGCAAACAATGAAGTAAGATTACTTTGTATGGACGTGCAACAAGTTATAGTTGCCTTAATTTTTTGATTAAAGCTATATTTGTGTAAGAGATTTTAAAATGTAAGCTATTTAAACCAAACAACTGTTGATGCTAATTTTTTGCAATGGCAAACCATTTCGGTGCATTTTGCAAGAATTTTTGTCAAAAATTTCCTTAATATAGTCATTTTACCCTGAACTGAAAGAATTTCATAGCTTTTTTATAGAGAAATGTTCAAAGAATTTATATATGAGAGTGAAAAATTGATTGATGTAACATTTTCAAAGTAATTAGCTCAAGAAACAAAAAATGTTAAATAACAGTTGAAAAAAAGTTCAACTTTAGGCCTACATGTAAAGTACGGTTGTCAAAGTTTTTTTGTATTTTTTTTTTAAGTGTACAAAAGTTTTGTAATTTAATTCTAAATCGAAGTGAATAAAAATATATATCAATTAATTTCAAATTCCTTTTTTCAAAACACTAGTTTTTATGTTTCTACTGCAAGACTGCTAACAAAACTAGGCCTAGTTTGAATAATAATTTAGGAATATTTGCTTTGCTCTAAAAATTAAATACTAAACCAAAGTGTAGAGAATAAATCATAGAATTGAACTGTATATTAGAAAATTCTTATAAACTTCTTTCACTTTGTTTTGCTTGTTCCACTAACTATACCAAACTAACAAAGTTCTCACGGGCGAAGTCTATACATTTCCTGTCTCTGTCTGGATTATGGGAACACGCATAAGAGGCCGTGAGAACAGCGCCAGTTGATTTCAACAAATGTCTGTATTTCCCAGGACTTTACGAATCAAATCCAAACACTACATGTGGTTTATTTTACACCAAAATGTAGATTAGAGTTTTCTCTCTTCAAATTGATATGAATATCACTATACAAATATATCGACTTGTAATAGATTTATTGATTTCAAAATGTGCTATTTCATTGGTTGAAAACTGTCCACTTGCAAGGGTTTACAGAAAACTTTATATTTTCAAAACTATAAGAGTGACAAGTGATTGGAAGGCAGTTTTAGAAAATTAAAATCTTGACAAATCCAACGGTCTCTTAATATTATTTTCAAAACAATTCTGTTGAACGATATTGAGCCTTAGAGAAGTGACAAAGTTGAGTAATTTCTTTGACTTTTCTCGTGCGGCATTATCTGTTTAGTAAATTACAATTTTAAAACAATGATTAGGCCTACATATATGTAAATGAAGGTTTTAGAACAAATGTGTAAATAGAAAAATTAAAGTTTAAATCATTTCCTTTCCAATAGTTTTTTGTTTTATTGAGATTGGATAATGTTTATTGGGTGAAATATTCAATACAAGTTGAGTTGTCAATTGAGTAGTTTGCCACTTATGCTAAGCACTGTGACTACTCAATTTGAGCAGTGAAACAGTTGTAGGGTTTTAAATTTTGAAGAATCATGTTTATAAATATGGTGGCCATCTTGAATTAATTACCCTGTGTACTGATCAAGAACTGGTAAGGACCAAGTTAATGTGTATTTATTTATTTGCTTTATTTGTGTCTGTTTTAGCTCTATGAATGGAGAGGTGGTGAAACTTATTATGGTGATTTACAATCATTAAGTACATCTCCTAAAGTTGTGGATTTGAATACAGTAATTACGTCTATTGCTTGTGGGCCTTTCCACTCATTGGCCTTAACCAAGGATGGACAGGTAACATTTCTAATGTCACAAATATGAGTGAAGAAAATATACAAACAATAATAAGTTTTCTTAAAACAGGTTATTAATTAAATTTGTACAAGCTACAGTGACT
This sequence comes from Philaenus spumarius, assembly GCA_018207615.1. Classification (NCBI taxonomy): domain Eukaryota; kingdom Metazoa; phylum Arthropoda; class Insecta; order Hemiptera; family Aphrophoridae; genus Philaenus; species Philaenus spumarius. Next base: position 35,900 of record JAGFPH010008011.1, on the reverse strand, counting down.
TGCAATCTCCACTGTTATTCTGCCATTCTCTTGTAATTTTATATAACAAATTTGATTATTAGCTATTTTCCATACTGTAAATGTAGCTAGTGTAGTACGCATGATAAGATTAAATTAATTAATTCTCCTTTATAAATTCTAAATTGAAATATCTATTTGCCTTGCAAAAGAAATGAAATGATTTGTATTTGAAGGATAGTTTGCTTAAAATTAGAAATACATAAAATCATTTACAAGAATATTTAATTTAATTTAATACAGATAGTAATTTGATTTACGACAAAATAGTTGTACATTATTTAATTAATATTGATTTGAAAGTTTAAATAGGCCTTTGGCGTAGCTTAATCTATTGAATTTTATTTCAGCACAAGCTCTTAAATTTAATGCATGTATTTATTATAATAAATTTGTTTATATCTCGGGGTAGGTATTCGGCTGGTCATGACTAAACTCATTTGTGACGCATTCATGGTTTTAAATTAAAAACATTTTAGTTAAGGGTCTGCTCCAGTAAAAATAAAATGGATTTTTATCCCATAAGAGCAATGTTAAATTTCATACCATTTATTTCGTTTACTTTTTATCATAAAATTGTTTGCAAGGTCTCATTTTAAGCACAGTCACAATACGCATCCATACATGCCAACTTTTACGGTTTATCCGAAAAATTTACGGAATCCGATGATGTTTTACGGTCTTACGGATACTCGTTATTTTTACGGTTATTTTTGGTTAAAAGGATATTTAATTTCTTTACACAAAAAAACATGTTCTTTATCTTATTTGTTATATTTACTCAATTTGAGTTACTATCGATATTATTAAAACTTTTTATTTGGCTTATCTCTTTTGCATATTAGACTCACGGAATCTGTGAGAAATGACACGAAAAGATAGCATCTCTTTTTTTTCAATGCGCATGCGCAAAGAGCAGTAATGTATCATAGGTACACAGTGTCAAGACCGAATGATTTGGTCAAGACCGTCTTGATTCTTTGTAATCACATTCTCTGTATTTAAACTTAAACCCAATTCGAATTTAACAATAAATATCAGTATAAAATAATGTACAACTTTCTTAGTTTGATGTGTATAGATATTTTCCCTAGTAAAATGTTTAGGCAATTGTTTCATTTGTTAAGTAAACGCTTCTTGTTTCATTTGTATTCATGCGTAGGCTTAGTTATTTGATACAGGAAGGTAAAGAAAATCAAGGTCAACCACTTATGGATTCGTTTCTTATCGTGTCTATAGAATTAGGGTGCCTACTGTGACGAAAAGTTACAAATTTTATAGATCGGCATCAAAAGTATTTTAGTATAATAATTCTATTTGTTTTAAGTTCAGGACGTTTGGGTAAAACATTTTGAAAACTTTTGGGATTAAAAGTTACCCGTTATTTATGATTTCTGTGGTAGTCCCGACGAAGTGTCTTTGCTTTACTTGTTATTTATTCCCTCAAATAGTGAAATTTAATTTCCACTTTTTCCGAATTTTTGCAAGTGTCATCTAAACCTTTCCGCGGACCTTAGCGGTTGTAATTTAAATGAAAATAGAAACATGAAGAAATTATTCTGACGTTGTATTCTTTTTTTCGAACATTCGTCTGTATTTTAAATAATATTTCAACCATAGTTCATCAAATTTTCATAAATTGTATTCGGGCATCGATTTTTTCCGCGGACATACGCTGTTGTGTATAAAATTGCGTTTTAATGCCGGCGTTTTATGAAATTAGCGTTAATAATATTCCGACTTCGTATTCTTTTGCGTACATTCGCCATTGTAATACTGTAGTATTTCAACAATGATAGTTCATAAAATTGGCACAAATTCTATTCGGGCATCGATTTTTTTCGGGGATATACACAATTGTATATTAAATTGTGTTTTAATACCAGCGTTTTATAAAATTAGCGCTAATAATATTCGGAGATCCTATTCTTTTGCGAACTTTCGTCATTGTATTTTAAATAATATTTCAACAACAATAGTTCATAAAATTGTCACAAATTGTATTCGGGCATCTGTTTTTATCCTAATTCTGTGCCTAATTCTGAATGCTATCATACTTTTTAAGTTTAGTTATTTAAGGACATTGCCACTTTAGAAATTACCATGTCTTTGTTCCAGCAGCATGTCGAAATGATTCAATAATCATTGATAGACTAAATAGCTTTTTTATCCAATTGTAAAAATAATCATATGTAGCCTAGATATTTTTTCCTCACACAAATAGTTTTAACAACAAAATTTTATATTTTTTATAAATTTGCATATTAAGTTAACTTACATTTTTAATACTCCCATAAACATTACCATATTATTTATAATGTCTTACAACAAGACAAGGACATCAATTGCTGCATGACCATTCAAAAAAGAGCAATAGTCTATTATATTTTGGATCTTATTAAACTTTTGTATACATTTAAGGCAAACTAAGGTGGGTTCGTTTTCCTTTCCCCATATTACAGGGTTTTGGTAATTGGAATGGCTATATACAGGTTGTGTCATAAAAAAGGGTAAAACTTACTTGCGCACAGTTTTTACTGATTCTGATTTTTCAAAGTTGGCAGGTATGCGCATCCTTCTTGCAATTTACATTTTAAAAATTTCTTTCATTTGTCAAGTAACTGACATTTTGTAAGTACAAAGTTTGATTTTTTTTCCTAACACAATAAAAAATTGATAATGAAAAATAATTTGCAAGCAGGATCCGAAATTTTATAAAGAATATTCAGTTTTTTTTTTTCAACACGCAATTTCAAAAGTTCAGCTGCAAGAAATTGCACTGCTTAGATAGGGATACAGTGATACCGGAAGTGCGTTTCCTGTTGCTTTCTCGTTTACTGGAGCAGACCCTTAAGATTGACAAAGTTGGTGTCTGTTGTAGGAATTGTTCAAAGTTTTATGTCTAATTAAAATTGCATTACTGTCACTGTTCACTGCATTTATATTGGTAATATCAACAGAGTATATCAAGTTCTGCATAATTGTTGCTGAATTTAATGCATTTTTCACTTTTAATGCACTTTGAAATTGGAATAACATTTCGTCGACTATACTCTTCAAATGTCAGGATGCTATTCTTTAATGAGACACTCTTGGCTCCAAGTTGAATTAGCAGCTTTGGTTTCTACATCATCTCGGTTGGTCTGGCTACGTCACAGTTGTCTTGCGCTCTTATTGATCGGATTTATGATAGGAGTCAATCTTGTCAAGAGTCCACTAAAGTTTTATAACATTTTCATTATTAATGCATTTTGTGTTAAACAATTATTTGATATGTACATTGTTGTTTACGCCAATTTCTCAGACGCCAAAATATTATTTAGTTAAAGAATTTATTAATTACCGAAATCATGGAATAATTCTTTTTTTTGTTTGAAGGTTTTTGAAATTCTGGTTAATTTTTATCGTTTAGTACTTAATTCTTACATTGATTTTTAATAGTTACATATTAACACCTTTGACATGAAATAATGGTGATTTACTGTTTATTTAATTATGATAAACAGATTTCTATTGTAGTCCAGCGTCTATTGTTTAATTTTAATAAATACATTTGCAACATTTGACTAGCACATTGATAATTTGATATCTTTGGTACACACACACACACACTTTCTCACCCGCTACCTGGGACCTGACCCTATTTAATGGCACTGAACAATCCATTGTCTAGTTTAACCCTTTATAGATTAAGGAAGATTATCTTGAAAGGCGTAATGCCGTTCCGGAATGGCACCAATAAAAAGTGCTCAAAGGTTTTACGAATTAATCCAGTTTTATTCATTTATATGTTTATAAATCAGCAACAAAGTGTACAAAAACATGTTACGTGGCTTAGTAGTGTTGTTTGTGTGGTGAAAAACATGTTGTGATATAATACATGGTTAAAAGTCTTGCTACCAAACAGCATAACACTCGTACTATAGCGGTGTTGGAGCATCTGCTTCTTGTCTCAGCTGTTATTGAGATCAGCTGCAAGTTCAAAAGAACCAAAAAGAGGAAAAACAGTACATTTGAATGTTCAGATTGTAATGTATTACTTTCATCTGCCTCTGTTTTGGAGAGTACCATACAAAAAAGATTTTTTAATCCTAATTGTACAAAACTTTTTTTAATGTTGTAATACTTAATAATACTGTATTGTATTTTTTCATTTCTTGCTGTATTTTATAGTAAGTAAGTAATAGTCTAACACAAATTTTCAACAGTTTTGCTGATTTTTTTACTCCTTACGACTTTTTACAGAATTTTTCGTGAACCTTTTCGGTATAAAAGTTGCCGCCGTTCCGGAACGGCAGTACTCCTTAAATGATTAATAACAACAATGGTTCAACACTTTATACAATATAACAAACTAACCATCTAACCTGTAACAATAACCATTGCCAATAACATTGTTGGTGAGTACAAGTGAAAGTCAGTGATGGCTCCCAAACATAGTTCACTAAGGGAATGTTAAACTTATTTTTTCACAAAAGTTTGGATCAGCTGTAGTTTTCCTGTAAAGTGTATAAATACATTATCACTGCTGTTTTTTTAAAGAATTTTTTAGGTGCAATACTTTTTTAAATAGAGGGGAGAATGGGTCTTTGAGCACATTTTTGGAAACGTAAGAAATTGCGTTTTACAAATTTGTAAACAAGTATTATGTTATCCTGTAATAAAGCCCTTTTAAACAATACCCCACTTTTTTTTCTTTTTTTTTGGGGATAGATGAGTGATAAGCCTCCTCACCACTGCGACCCATAAGATCTATTGTGGCATACATCCCCTTCTAGTGATCATCCCAGATCCCTTTCATGACTCTTACGAAACCAATAAGGGTCCCGGGATCAACACCACGGACCTCTTCCGAGCTAACAAAAGCATTTCCAAGAGCCGTAAATCTTCTCCGAGCAAGAGCCTCGCACTCGCACAGCAGGTGTTGAGCCGATTCAGTTCCGAGGGAGCAGAATCGACAAGAGTCTTCCGAGACCAGCCCCATTTTTTTGAGGTGGTATTTGGCCGGGCAATGACCAGTGAGAATTCCCACAATCCGAATAAAAGGTTATTCCTATCCAATAATAAAAGCTTCTGTGCTTTTGACTTAGAGAGACAGATAAACATGTTTGCCTAAGCCCAGGAGCATTGTTCCAGTGTGTAGACCAGGTCTTCTCCGTCCAGACTTCAACAACATTTCTCAGATGGCTTTTAGGCCTTTCACAGAAAGGTTCTGGACCAATGAAGGGCTTTTTAGCTCCTATTCTAGCAAGTCTATCTGCTGCCTCATTTCCCTTAATACCTACAAGACCAGGCACCCATTTAAGAGTGACTTCATTGAGTCTAGCCATGTCATTCACTGCTTTAAAACAGTCCCAAACTAGCCTTGATTCAAAGGCGAATAATTCAAGAGCCTTTAAGGCTGCTTGGCTATGAGAAAGGATGTCAATTCTAGCTCCCTTAATCCCTCTTTTTAGGATTTCACGGGCGCAGAGATCTATCGCAATGACCTCCGCTTGAAAGATTGATGGTAAGGCTCCCATAGCCCTAGATATACTGCACCTAGGACCATAGACTCCTGCACTAACTCCGCTGGCCATTTTGGAGCCATCCGTATACCATTCTTGTATGTGTCCATGACCAGCACTACCTGCCTCCTGGAGACCATCTATCTTCACTGTGAAGGAGTGGTCGAAATTAAGTGTCCTTCTCATTACATCAGACACCATAAGGTCCACCTTGAGTCCATGAAGCTCTTGCAATATGGTCAGGTGACCTACTAGATCTCCTGGTTTATAATTATGGGTCCCCATCATCGCCAGAGCAGATCGCAACGCAAACCCCCGCACATAAATGTGCAAAGGAGGCAGATCGAGACGTACCTCTATAGCTGATGTGGGACAAGAGCGCATGGCTCCACAAATCCCTAGGCACGCTAGCCTTTGTATTTTTTGCAGCCTGTTTTTGGCATTAGTCTGTTTGACCTTCTGCCGCCATACCAAGGCCGCATATGTGATAATTGGCCTAATAATGGCAGTGTATGACCATGCAGCCATTTTGGGAGTAATGCCCCATGTTTTACCATAGAGCTGATTACTAACCCAAATAGCCCTGGTAGCTTTTTTTAGAACTGCTTCCAACTGAGCATTCCAGAGAAGCCCTCGATCAAGAATTAATCCAAGATACTTAGCCTCCCCCGAAAGCTCCAGTCGGACCCCATTGATAGAGGGGAGTTCTATCATCAGTTTCTTTCTTCTGGTGAAGGGGACAAGTACAGTTTTGGCCGGGTTGATACTTAGACCCTGCCCCTGACACCAGTTCCAGACCAGATCCAGAGCCTTTTGCATAAGCTCTGATATAGTATCGTCATGTTTACCACGGATTACTATCACAAGATCATCAGCATAGCCAATAGCCTCAAAGCCCTTGACAGCCAATTTGACCAACAGTTCATCAACTACTAAAGACCACAAGAGAGGAGAAATAACACCTCCCTGCGGACAGCCTCTAACAGACCGTGTTACTAAAGAGTCATCTTCGTTTTTTACAAAGATTCTTCTTTGAGCAAGCATGGAACAGATCCAGTTAGCTGCTCTGGGTTCCACCCCTTTAGAGATGGCAGCCCTTTTAATGGACGAGAACAAGGTATTGTCAAATGCCCCTGCAATGTCCTTAAATGCACATAAGGCAACCTCACCACACCTAAGGGCATGTTCAACCTTACCCACAAGCTCATGAAGTGCAGTAATGGTTGATCTACCAACTTGGTATGCATGTTGGCTACTATGCAGAGGTTTAACACTCAAGTGAGTACTCCTAATGTGCTGATCCAGCACCTTCTCAAACGTTTTTAAGAGAAACGAAGATAGGCTAATTGGTCTAAAGGATCTTGGCAAGTCCATAGCCCTTTGGCCACCCTTCGGGATGAAGACTACTTCCACATCCCTCCAGGAAACAGGAATATAACCTAACTCGTAGCTAGCCCTGAAAACCTCTACCAGACTTGGCAGGAGTATATCAAGGCCTTGTTGCAAAAAGGCAGGGAAAATACCATCCCTGCCTGGACATTTAAAAGGCTTCAACGAGTTGATAGCCCACTTGACCTTATTAGGCGAGAATATTGTTAGAGAGGCAGTGCTGCCTGATCCCCGCCTTAACCACGAGGAGCCAGGATCAAAAGGCACTGCGGTACAACATGTATCAGCATAACTGCCAGGAAAATGGGTATCCAGGAGAAGCGCCAAGGACCCTTTACGATCCCTGGTGTATTCCCCATTATCCTTCTTTAAAAGGCCCATAGGCCTAGTGTACTCCTGTTTGAGTACCTTTTGCAATCTAGCAGTCACAGGCATCTCCGTGACTCTGTCACAGAATTGTTTCCAAGATCTCCTCTTAGATCTTCTTAACTCTTTATTGTAGGAGGTAAGGGCCATTCTATAAACTCCCCACTCCTTAGTACGCTTAGCGCAATTAAAGAGGCACCTAGCCTCCCTCCTCAGTTTACTAAGCGCATTATTCCACCATGGCACCTCTCTTTTAGCCTTGGGGAATGACACAGGACAGCTTATTTCAAAAGCTGTCAAAATTGATGATTTAATTCTATCAGAAGCATAATCAAGATTCGTTAAAGACACGATTGGACCAACGTCTTCTTCCAATTCAGCCTTAAGAATCTCTCTATACTCTCCCCAGTTAGTTTTTTGTGGGAGTTTAATCGCTGCCACGGGTTTCTTCTCATAAACAAGGTCAAATCTTATGTGTTTATGATCGGACAACGATGGCTCATTACTAACGTGCCAATTCATAATCTTATTACTAATATGTGTGGTTGACAAAGTGAGGTCAATTGCCTCCTGTCTATTCCCACTCACATAGGTAAACTCATTACCAACATTATTAATAGCTAGGTTACAGCTAAATAAATAAGCAAGCAGTTCCTCACCTCTTTTATCCGTTCTCTTGCTTGCCCATACATGGTGATGGCTATTGGCATCACAGGCAACTATTAGCTGAAGTCGCCTCTCTTTACTATATTCCACCAGCCTTCTGACTTCAGGAGGAGGAATGACATCATTACCACCTAGGAAATAGGCTGAGGCCACAATAACCTCATAACTACCCCCAGGAATATGTACTTCTACCAGCACAGCTGTGAGATCCCTAGAAACAAAATCAGAAATAGGGATAGCATTGACATTTTTACGAACAAGAATGCAAGCTCTAGGTCTACCATGATCATTATCATAAATCAACTTACCATTAGGAGTTGAGAGTCCCCTAATAAGGCCTCCACTATACCATGGCTCCTGTATAAGAGCCATGTCTAAGGATTCACAGACAAATCTCCTGCCTAGCACAGCAGATGAGGCATGCTGGAGATTTATCTGCAATATCCTCAGGTTGTGGGTCATTGCTGATCCCTCCTCCCATCAGACCCTGAGGTCTTTGGGAGCTGGCTTTCCGACAAAGCCTTTCTGCCAGATCCTCTACCTCTCTCTGGACGTCGTCCCCTCCTATTATAGCTCCCCCTGCCTCCCCGCGCAGCACGACCATGTTGAGAAACAGAGGGGCCCTCAGGATTGGACTTCCTAAAAATATCAGGCCAAGTTGTTCCCGGTACCCGTTCCACGCCCCCCAAAGCATCACCCTCCCGAGACCCAGATGACCTCGAGGAGGTGGAGGGCCCAATAAGCCCAGGCTCCAGGTTAGATGGACCAGGCTCCGGGGACATAGGAGCCACTTGGGCACTAGCCTCAGATGATCCAGGGTTCACAGTAGGCCCCCTTACATCCGAGACACTAGCCTCCTGGACCCCCATGTCTTGCTTCTTGAGCCTGATTGGGATGCTTCCAAATTTGAAGCTGAGGAGAAAACCAAGTGATTTAATTGTTTTCGCCGACATATGGTCTATGCTGAGGAGTAGAGTCTGGGATGATCTGGCGTAAAATGGAGTGGGGGAAGGTCATTGACCTTGGGCCACGCCCCCTTTTTTTGGGTCTTTTTGGTTCCTAACCTAAGCCACGCCCACTTTTTTTGGTTCCTAACCCAAGCCACGCCCCCTTTTTTTCGGGATCCTAACCTAAGCCATTTTTTGGGGATTTTGGATTTTGGGTTTTTTTTTTGGGGTCCTAACCTAACCTAACATTTTTGGATTTTTGAAGATTTTTGGAAATTTTGGGAATTTTGTTGAATTTTGGATTTTTAAAGATTTTGGGGAATTTTGAGCCGCCATCTTTTTTTTTTGGCAGCCATCTTGTTTTGTAATAATTAATATTTAATTTAATTTAATTTTTTGCTTTGAAAAAAGTTTGGGTGTCGCCGAGAGTCGAACGGGGTATCACCATGACCCGAGTCCGCAGCGCTAGCGGTTAAGCTACGCCGACTCTGTTGAGAATGTACTGTTTTGTGAAGTATATAAGTTTACCATCCGTCAGCAACCTTGCATCAGGTGCACGGTGTTATAGTGTCGTCGGGATATAGTATAAATTGCATTATAACAGCCCGAACATTACCGAGCGTCCCCGAATCGGACTTAGAGAAATTAAGAGTTTTAAATTGTTATAGTGTTGTCGGGATATAGTATAAATTGTATTATAACAACCCGAACATTACCGATCGTTCCCGAATCCGACCGAAGGTCACTTAGAGAAATTAAGACTCGCAAACCGGTATTTTCCGAACGTAAGGCTCTCCCGCAACCCCCGAAAGTCGTACTCGGGCGAAATAAAGCTTAGGCTAACCATAGGCTTCGCTGTACCCTTGTAATATATTTCTACTGGTCTTACCCGAACAAAAACGACGGACTTGACCGAGCTTAGGCTTCGCTGTACCCTGAATTATTTTTATAAAATGTGTTATAATGTACGGAAAACCGAAAATTACCGATTGTCCCCGAATCCAGCCGAATCGGACTTAGTCAAAATTAAGACTCGCAAACCGATCTTTTCCCGAACGTAAGGCTCTGCCGCAACCCCCGAAAGCAGTACTTGGGCGAAATAAAGCTTAGGCTGACCATAGGCGTTGCCGCACCCCCTTGTAATATATTTCTACCGGTCTTAGCCGAATCAAAACGACGGACTTGACCGAGCTTAGGCTTCGCTGTACCCCGAATTATTTTTATAAATTGTGTTATAACTAGGGATGGGTCGATTCTCGATACCGATTCTCGATACCACCGATACTTAGCTTTGGTATCGGTATCGAGAATCGATAGCCGAAACTCGATACCGATACCAAGAGATACTCAGTTGTCAGAACTGCCCGTTCTCGTATAGACTCCGTGAATGTAATCTCCGGTATTTGCAATCGCATTCTCTGTATTTTAACTCAATTCAGCATTTAACAATAAATATCAGTAGGGAAAATGTAAAACATTATTAATTTTATGTAAGTAGACATTTTCCCCAGTAAAATGTTTTAGGCAATTGTTTCCTTTCTTAAGTAAACGCTTCTTGTTTTATTTTTATTCATGCGTAGGCTGTTATTTGTACACAAGAAGTCTAGGGTAGGCTCAAGGTCAAACATTTATTGATTCGTTTGTTATCGTGTCTATAGAATTAGGGTGTCTACTGCGAAGAAAAATAACACATTTTATAGATCGGTAACAAAAGTATAAAGCAATAATTTTATTTTTTTGAAATCGGGTAAAACTTGTTGGGACTTACGTTACCCGTGATTTATGATTTTTATGGGAGACCCGACGGAATTCCTTTGTTTTACTTTTTATTTAGAGATGAGTCGTTTCTATTTTTTTTTCGGTTCCCGGTTCTAGAGTCAAATCGGTTCTATTTATTATTCAAGGAATTTAACAAGAATTTAAGAGTAAAGTATAAGATTTAATTTGAATACTGAAATGATTAAGTATGTTATGTACAGATAATTAAATACAAGTATTCAGCTAAGTTAAATTACAGACAAAAGTCCATCACTTTCAAAGTCTATTATAAATTATTGCCACCCTTCGATGCCATTGCTGAATAGACTAGCCTACTCCGGTTAAGTTTCCACATATCCTCAACTAACTAAACTTAATCAAATTAATATGTTAATTCAGTATAGTGTCGATTATCCGAAAGAGGAAATGTACTGTAAATAAATAAATACATTACAGTACTGCACGTCGTGCACGTAATTCCGAATTTAAAGCTTTTTACTCGCATAATCAGCCGAGTTGTAGATTTCAGGGAGTTTGTGCGCTCAACGGAACAGCGGCCGCTGTTGAGCCCTTCGTAAGTGAGTAGGCCTACACAATTTAATTACCCGAACAAATCGACGCTCTATTATTAACTAATAATTAAAAAAAATGAATAAAATACTGCACTAAAACTGAATACTGTATTTACACACAGCGTTATTAACTTGATATTACAGTACTTTGTAGTTTGTTCTAACAAGTTGTTCAGACTTCGGCGGGATTAAACTGACGCCGTCGAATCAAATTTTCGATGATTGAAGTTCCGATTATTTCTGAACTTATCCTAATTGAACGTTCAGAAACAAAACATATGATATTCCGAGTAACTCAATCCTAGTCAGTCGTAAAAAATATTATTCCGAATAATTAAAAACTTGTTTTATTTTAAATGTAACGCATTCTGCTTTTTCGTTACTGAAACTCTCACGTGTTTTTCATTGGACTAGGTTAATTGTATTTTCTTATGCGGACATTCCATTGTTTTCGGGAGTATGCTTTTTCGTGGACATACGCTGTTGTATATTAAATTGCGTTTGAATGCCGCGTTTTATAAAATTAGCGCTAATAATATTCGGACGACGTATTCTTTTGCGGACATTCGTCATTTTATTTTTAATAACATTTAACCAATGGTAGTTCATAAAATTAGTACTAATTATATTCGGGCGTCGATTTTTTGCGGGCATTTACTGTGGTACTTAAATTATTTTTAACGCCGGCGTTTTTTTAAATTAGCGCTAATAATATTCGGACGTCGTATTCTTTGCGGACATTCGTCATTTTATTTATTTTTTTTCGCTGCTGATTTTTTTTTTTTTTTTAGGTATCGGTATCGGGAATCGAGAATCGATTTTTCAAAGTATCGGTATCGGTATCGAGAATCGAAAAATCTGGTATCGACACATCCCTAGTTATAACGTATGGAAAACCGAGCTAACCCCGAACGTAAGGTTCTGTCCGAGTTCAATCGAAGGGCACTTAGCCGAAATAAAACTTTGGCTAAAATTAGGCTCTCCCGCAACCCCCGAAATTCGTACTTGGGCGAAATAAAGCTTAGGCTAACCATAGGCGCCCCCGCGCCCCGTGCGTATGATTTACACTATTTCTACCGGTCTTACCACGAACCAAAACGCCGGACTTGACCGAGCTTAGGCTTCGCTGTACCCCCAAATTATTTTTATGAATGTGTTTTAATGTATGGAAAACCGAGATAACCCGAACGTAAGGTTCTGTCCGAGTTCAACCGAAGGGCACTTAGCCGAAATAAAATTTTGGCCAACCTTAGGCTCTCCCGCATCCTTGCAAACCACACTTAGGCTAACCATAGGCGCTCCCGCACCCCGTGCGTATGATATACACTGTTTCTAACAGTCTTACCCGAACCAAAACGCCGGGCTTGACCGAGCTTAGGCTTCGCTGTACCCCGAATTATTTTTATAAAATGTGTTATATCGTACGGAAAACCAAGCTAACCCAAACGTAAAGTTCAGCCCGAGTCCAATCCGAACTTAGTAAAAATTAAAATTTTGGCTAACATTAGGCTCGGCCGTAACCCATGCGTATGATATACGTAGCTACATAACCGACCAAAATATAACGTAATGTTTCTAAAAAGTAAAACAAGTTGTACTCGGTCTAACTCAACCCCGGGGGTCACCCCTCCCCCAAATTTTGCAACAAAATTTTGAAAAAACGGAAATGTTAATGATTTTAACGGAGGCTTAGGTGCAAACGAATTCTAAAATACATTTCGTACACGTAGGCAGCTATTCAGCACCGTCGTGATTAGAGCAATTTCCCCGCAACGGAATTTCTCCGCAATGTTTATTAATATAAAATTCATTCAACTCAACGTAAGGCTCTGCCGCATCCCATGCGTATGATATAACTGTTTCTACCGGGCTTTTCGTAACATAAGGCTCTGCCGCAACTCTTACAAACCGTAACTAACCGAAATAAAACTTTAGCTAACCTAATCTTAGGCTCTGCCGCACCCTTGTGTATAATATACGTAATTACATAACCAAACGTAACCGAATCCGCCTGTATTACTTAACGTTAAAACTTTCTCTATCTAAAATTTGTTTCAATATAAAGTCTCCATATGTTTGTCGGTAGACACGGTAGCTTAGTAAAACAATCACGGCTTTAGCTTTTACATTAAAATTATCAATAATTACTCTATGTTGTGTACCGTTTATTCGATTAGTTATTAATAACATGTTTTATAACGCTTTTCTTTTTACTCGATACTTTAACACTTCTACGACCTTAGACTATGCCGCACCCTTGATTTACATCAAAACTTTCAATAATAATTTTCTTTTCTAAATCATTTACTAGCACGATTATACTTAACGACTTTCCCCGAATTTTGTTGAACCAGCATTCTTGACTTGCTAACTGACTAACATTTCTGTACATTGTTATAAAATCGACACCCCAGCTATATGCTGACCAGACATTCCAATAGTTAGCAAATGTAATGTAAATCTTTTACAAATTTGGTGGCCTAGACCTATCCGATCTTTTCCGAACTAAAAACTTAGGCTTCGCTGTACTCGTGACTGTTTATACTGTACAAACCCCGCATAGATTGTACTTTGAGGTTATGTTACAACTTCAATTATTATTATAATTACTTGCCCGAACGTAAGGCTCTCCCGAGTCCAGCCGAACAACACTTAGTCGAACTAAAAATTTGGCTTACCTAACCTTAGGCACTACCGCAACCCATGCGTATGATATACGTAATTACATAATCAACCAAAATATAACGTAGTGTTTCCTAAATTTCTAAAAAATAATACTTAAACAATTTAAGAAATAATTATTAACACTTTATTTAAATTACTTATTTATATTTAACGAAGTCACTACATATAACATAACATAACGAATAAGTACACAAATCACATAATTTCCAATAGTCTTTCAGCATCATATTCTTCTTGTTCCGCATTTTCGTCATCGCTCCGTCCGTACAGTTCCCCTAGTCCTCCTGATGCGTATCCATCAT
>JAGFPH010008011.1:6720-21590 GCA_018207615.1 Philaenus spumarius | reverse complement strand
AGCATTGATTTGTTTCAGTTCATCTTTAAGTTCATTATTTTCTTCTTTAAGTTTAACATTGTCTTCCTTAAATTTAGCAAATTCTTTTTTTAAATTTGCAACATCTTCTTTTACATGATGTATTTGTGCTTCATTACAATCCTGCTGCAAATTTATTTGTAGGATTAATACATTTTACAAACAATCATCAAGATTCACAATACAAGAACTTTACGTTTTTAGGTTTCACTTGTGCTTATGTATTTATTCAACTTTACTATAACAAAATATTAAATTATTTCAGAAACTGTGGTAGTATAATTCTGGGTGTTCAACCATAACATAAGCTTAGTTGTATACCAAGTCATTAACTTTAAAAGATACAACCTCAATGTTAGCTACCAATGGAGACTGTATTTAAATAGAAACAACAACAAAGCCCTCAGTTTACTTTATGCACACTTAGTGTAATCCAGTTTATACTTTAAATAATCTGTTTGCTTAGGCTTCAAATGTTTATATGTTTTTATTTAACTTTGTTATGGGAAACAGAACTATAGAAATTATGTTGTTGTACTTGTGGGTGTCCAACCATCCAAATACAGACTGAGAAGTTCGACTGGTGCAAGTAATAAGCTCAAACATGTGACTCTTATGGTCAAGCAAAAGCTGGAAGTCATTGAGCATCTTAAAGAAGGTGAAAACAGAAACTGTATCACTACAATATAGGGTCATTGACGATTTACGGCATAAAAAATAAAAAGACAAGCATAAATTAACCTCTAGTCATACCTGCCCACTGTAGCATTGCTTGCACACTTCAATTCTTAACAGGCTGAGACAGTAAATATGCTAAGGATTTCAAGAATAACAAACACAGATTGATGGTTTTACTTAATAGTAAAAATTGTCTCAGAAATAAAAGTGAGCAAATACTAGTTAAATAATCTTGATGAAATTGCAGAATAAAACAAAAAACTATATACATATAGAATTACACAATTGTGGTGCAATAAGTTATTGTGTACCAGGGCTGGAACTGGTCCTCCTTTCACCCGGGGCAAGGATATATTAGGCGCCCCTCTTCCCGCTTCCTAATATACTCACTTTAATTAAAACTATTTATTAAAAAAATAAAAGCACATTCTTTCCTGTACTTAAGACAATGCTATTAATTATAGCTTCGTATTTACTCATCAACACCCTATAGTGCAAGCAGATAAGCAAAATTAAGCTATGCGAAATTTCAACACTCCTATATTGTATTTTTTATAAAAATGTTTAACGGAATCTAAAAAGTGAAGTTTTTCTTCATTTGTCAAAATTTCATTCTGAAATTACAGAAGTGGGTGACATATTAAGAAATGAGACATTCAGTTAAACTTCAAATCATTCTTAAATTTATGCCTTTTGATTATAAATTGGAATTCATGTAGTACTGTACTATTTCAGTTGGGAACACATTGAAAACAAATTAGATTTTTACTATGAGTTTTGCGTACTAAATTTACTAACAGTCCTTAATCATTCTTGAATCTAAATAAATCAAATTGTCACTTTACGAGCTTTTTGGGCAGCAAAAGTTATTAATAAAGTCATAAAAAAAAATAGATGATGTTCTCTGGTGCAAGCACATTTTGCAATCCATATATCTTTTACAAATGTATATATTTGTATAATGATATTATATTAATTTGAAGAGGAAACTATATTTTTGTTTGGTAAAGATAGACCAGATTTAGTGTTGGATTCTATTCAGGTATTTCTGTGAAATACGTACATTTCTTCAATGCCCTAGGCGTGTTAGCCATTACCTTTTCCCATTGTCTACAGAGTCTAGAACTGTATACAATATGTTTGTGAGAGTTTTGTTTAGTTGATCTATTTAGTGAAACAAAGTGAAATAAGTTTATAAAATAAGCATTTTCTAGCATACAGTTCAATTCTATGATTTATTCTCTACAATTTGTTATAATAAAATTTTATTTTTGGGTAAAGCATATTCCTTAATTTCTATTCAAAAAAGGCCTGATTTTGTTAGCAGTCTTGTAGTACGAACATAAATACTGCTGTTTTCTAAACAAAAATTTTGAAATTGTTATATATTTTTATACACTTCATTTTATAACTAAATTACAAACCTTCTGAATATTTTGAACAAATTAAAAAACTTTTTTCAGTGTTATATAACTTTATTTATAGGATTTTTGGTAAATATCGTCTGTCGTTAAGACAATTTACTTTCATTCGGTAGTATCTGATTCCAAAATACAGTAGAATCACGCTAATTTGAGCTAATTGGGGCTGACTGTACCTCGTACTATAAAAAACTCGGAATACGCGGAGAAATTGTCAAAAATAAAGAATAAGATATTTTTTAATGTTTTAATTAGATCATTAAATTTTTTTAATTATATGTCTATTACGGCTCCATCACCATACAGATATTTCACCGACAATGTACTCAGCTGCAAGTTTCTTCAAGGTTTCACAATGGTCTAGTCTTTTCAAGGCCTCTAATTTTTTAATTGGCACAAACTTTCTTGTTGCTTTTCCGCTCATCGTTACAAAAACCCAATCAAAATTAAAACTACAAAATTTTTAACAAAAAAAATAAAGAATGCACTCTCTAATCGATAACTTTACAAAACTCCAATATGCGTTGCGCGCGTACTTCCGTGGGAACTGAAAGTCTACTATTGAAATTGAACTATTTTTAGAACAACAAGAGGGGGAAACAGTCAAGTATGAGGTGTATGTCTGAGTTGACATGAGATATAAGCGGCGTCGGCGAGACCCAATGTTGACTCATTACCTACCTGCGAGTGGTGGTGTGTCGCCAAGCCCGCCAAGTGAACATATCAACACAAGCCAACCACTTCGCTTGCCACTTTCAAAAGGCTAGTTGACATTTTAAACGTACAATGGGGCAGCGGAAACAAAGTAATTTGTAAGTCGTTCTACAATCGATCTTTTAAAAGTTTTAAAATAGTCAAAAAAGCTGTTTTTAATTTTGCAATCACTGCTCTTGAAATACCAGAACCCTCGAACTACTGTGACTCGAACTATCGAGGTTCTACTGTATAAGGTTACATCAAATTTTCAAGCTTACAATTCAATTCTATGATTTATTCTCTACAATTTGATATAATAAAATTTAATTTTTGGGTAAAGCATATATTGCTGGTAAATTTTTCAAAATATGCCTAATATTGTTTGCAGTCTTGTAGTAGGAACCTAAAAACTTTTGTTTTTTTCAACATATAAAAAAAAGTTATATATGTATATATTTATACACTTCTATTTATAACTAGATAACAAACTTTTGTATATTATGAAAAAAAATACAAAAAATATTTACTTCTTTTTATGTGGGCCTAAAGTGGGATTTTCCCCCCTTACTATCATTTCTTGCTTCCTGAGCGAACAACTTTAAAATTTTACATCAATCAATTTTTTAGTTGCATGTTGCATATATGAATTTTTAGGATCTTATTCTGTAAAAAAAGTTATTTTACACTTTTGGATTGGGATTTAAAAAATTCTTGCAAAATGGCAAAAATCTGGGCGAATTAACATGACATCTTCCAGAGCTAACATCTATGATATGATTACTGCTTTTTAAATTACATTAAATTAAATATAAATAAAATTGATGACGTTAAAACCCAAATTGCATAATTGAAATAATGCTTTATTATTTGAAAACCCGGCTGCCCCTCCCAGGTTCCAGCCCAGACAACTGCCAACATCTTGTATGGTTGGATCAAATATAATGGCTTCACTTCAATAAACTAATAACTTACCTCATCATTAAAACTGGCTTTCAGTTTCCCTGCAATAGATGAGTCTTCTACTACTACCATGTTACTTGAAGCTGAAGTCTTAGTTTTGCATGGCCAAGAATATTGTGACCCACTAATGTTGGCAAACACTTGATGCATTTCAATGCAGTTAGTAACTGTTGGTACTTTTACCTCTGCACCATTCTCTAAACAAACTAATCATTGAATTAATTATAACAGATACAACTTCATGCAAACAATAATTAGCTTAACTGTAATTGCCATGTTTATACAAACTTAAATGAAAGAAAATAATTTTGATACATTTACATCATAATAAAAATAATAATAATAATTTATTTATAACAAAACAGACTATCTCATAAAAACGCTTCTCACATGTAAATAACACAAGCCCAGTTATTAGAGTAAATAATTTGTTCAGGAAAGTATTATTGTCATGAAATATAAAGTGAGAGTTTGATATCTTGTTGAGAGGTTACTTGCAGGACTACAGGAAGCAAACAGAGGCTAGGATCAGCAGTACTGTTTAATGAGGGTGTCATGGCTGAAAATACAGATTCTAGAAACAGTTAATTAAGACAAATTTAATGTTAATACACCAAAGCATACTTGTAAACTAATTGTCTTCATTGGCCTTTTAAGCCCAATCTTTGAAGAAAATAAGAGTTATTACACTCGACCCAACTTGAAAACGGTTACTCTGTGGAGGCTAGAACTTCATTTCTATACGTTTCAGACCATTTGGAGACGATACCCAAAATTCATTAATTTATATATATACAGTATATATCTTTTATTACTGGATTGATAAGTTGTAGTATATATGCTTCAAAATTGCTGATTTTTTGGTGAAAGGTTCCTAGTAAGATTCTTCAAATACACCTTTTTTGGTATTTCGATCTGATTCAAAATGGCGGAGTTATACCGTTTAGTCGTTTTTGGGTAGGGATTTGCCCAAGTACAATTTGTTATTTATATCATTCGAAAGGCAATTACATTTACTATAATCATGTACAAAGGTATTTAGGTAGAGTTTCAGGAAGAAGGAACAAAACTCATAGGAAACACCCAATAAATGATTTCTTTCATTATCCATGTAAGATGTGATTGCACAATATCTACCACTCATAAGCCCGAGTACAACTTTAATATATTACAAAACTTCTTCAAAAGAAAACAAAACCAAAAAATACAAGAAAAAAACAAAATGTAAAATAATTCGACCATGTTTCAACCTACAATTTGGGAAATTTGTTTACTCACGAAGGCGCTGAATAGTTGCCTGTGTGTTTTAAATATTTTAGTAGAAGTTGCTTGTACCTAAGCCTCCCCTTTCAACTCAAGAGCTCCTCCATTCCACTCACAGCAGAAAAACTCACTCTGCAAGTTTGCACCTTGACCTTGTGGCCTCAGGTAATGGACTACTTTGCTTGCAGCGTACAAACTCGGCCATTAGCCTCAAATCACAAGATGCCCCCACATGGATTTGAACCAGCAATTTTTTGGTATTTTACGTTTTAATCGATTTTGGGGAAACCAAGGGAGCTACAGGGTGTAAAAAAACACAATGTGCAGAATAATATCTTACATATCTATATATATAAAATCCAAATACCACTCACTGACTCGCTCATCAAGAAATCTTAAAAAACCACCGAACGGATTGGAATGAAATTTGGTATGTAGTTTCCTATAGGGCCGTGGCTGCTCGCTAAGGTTTTCAAAAAATTTCAAATTTTAGGAGGGGTTTGAGGGGAGTCAAAATTACTAAAAATCCCCATAAGAAATACATAGTGTAATATATTTATTGATATATTTTTGTTGTTTTTTTTAATATACATTTAACTTAACTCCCTACCCCTCCCACCTCTACTTCCCTCCAATCGCTACAATACACTCTTTTTATTGTGATTTGTCTATCCGTGCAAAGCCGGTTCAGGCTATAAATCTATTACAATAATATTACGACTTACCGTCACAATAGTCTAATTTTTCTTTTTCTTTCTACGGCCGTTTCGGTTATTCAACCATCCTCAGGATTGCTGGGTAATTCCCGTTGTCAATATTTAAAATACATAAAAAGATATACACATACATAAAACACAACACTCAACACATAACTTTTATTGTGCATCTTGTTCTGTCCCGTGTAGTAGGCCTACTGTCAAGATGCGTCAAGATGTGTATATCTTTTTATGTATTTTAAATATTGACAACGGGAATTACCCAGCAATCCTGAGGATGGTTGAATAACCGAAACGGCCGTAGAAAGAAAAAGAAAAATTAGACTATTGTGACGGTAAGTCATAATATTATTGTAATAAAATCAATAGTCGGAATGGCGAAAACAAATATGTATAAATCTATACATATAAAAGCCAAATACCACTCACTGACTGACTCAATCATCACGGTTTCTCAAAAACTACTGAACGGATTGCAATGAAACTTGGAATATAGCTTCCTCATAGAAGATGCTCACTAAGAAATCTTTTGAAAAAATTTTGCGCCTAAGCATATTAAAAAAAAAAATCCAAAATTAAATTTTTCTCTAAACTACAAAGGTGAAACGAGCTGAGGCTTCTTACATTCCTTCTTTTCTAATGTTTGATGCTTATGGTATACAAAATAAGCAAAAGGTTAATGTTTTTAGCTAAATACCGGATCTAAATACAAGATTTTGAAAATCAATAAAATCGAAAATGGCGGCTGGCATTTCTCTTTGACCGATGGAGTTGCTTCTTTCAACTGAATAGATTTGAAATGTTTACAGTTTTTTTTTCATATGTTAAAATCCCTTTTTGTTTCAGTATTTACATAAACATGTTTATTTAATTCAATCTACGATAAGACTGTTTTACCATAGATCATGAATAATAAAATAGATCATGCATGCATACGGGGGCTGTGTGCCGAAAAAAGGTTGTCGGGAAAATAGTGCATGATCGCGCCGTGAGGTAGCCGCTAGGGAGAAATCATTGATAGCATTGGTGTTTCACACAGCTTCTGTCGTTTCCCTAATAGATAGCGCCACTATCATCGAATTTCCAGAGGAACGAAATATTGCTTTGGATCGGAGTTCTATTAGGTTATCCAAATACAATGGTTTTACTCTCCACACCTTCCCTGCCACTTATCAGATGATGCGCCCAGCCTGACCGTTCCCAGATTCAGTTCTGTTCCAGCCATTGCTTGCTCTGCTACTCTGACAAGCAATATTCAATATTTATTCTGCTTATGTTACTCTTCTTTGTTGCTTTTGGATTCTGCTATAAGGTTTCATCCCAAGTATTGTCCTTTTCTAGGATTGCTATAGGGTTCCTTTTAGGGTTTTATTTCAAACGTTTGAACCTACGTTAGTTTAATCTTTCAATATATCACAAGAGCGTTTTCTAATTATTACCACAAACTTATTATTTATTTTAGTTTTTTCATAAGTCAGTATATACATATTTCTTCATCTTAAACGCTTGAATCTTAGTTTAATTTTTTCAGCTTTTTATAATTTTCTAGAACATTTTAAATTTTAACAAATAATTGATTAGTTATTTTTAATTAACTTTTTATAGGGTTTCTTTAGTTTTTACTCTAAATGTCTGAAATATAATTTTTATTTTTTAAGCATTATATTTTGCACCGCATTTATAATACAAAATTAACCCTTAATTAGGTAGCTATTTTTACCCTGCTTCTCATAAGTCTTAATGTTTTTACATAGTTTATATAGTTATAAGTTTGATTCTAGTATGAAAAATCGAAAAAAGTAATTACTTCTGGTAAAAAAACGTGCTTCTGTTCTTGGATTTTTTTTTTGGCTTACGAACTCGTTCAAGCGACGTAGACAACTAACGTGTGCACCAAATTTGACTTAAAATACGGCCGTTAGAGTGGGAACACATATATAAAATTTCGAATGACACCACAAAATGTGTTCTGGGGACCATGATCAGTGCTTATGTATAATTCTTACCATAACGGTCACTGCAATAGCTCATCTTTTGTAAGGAAATTCTCTAATAATATATCAGCCTTGGCTCAGCCCTAATAAATAGTTTTACTATTAAAGCTCTTAACATACAAATTTGTTTTTACCTGACAATGAGAACAGTTCTATTAAACAGTGGCAGTGGTGGATTACTAACTCAGCAGCCCCTAGGCACTTATCAGTTTGTAGCCCCCACTACAACTTGCATGATGGATATTAAGTTAAGATCAACTAAAATAGGAAAAAACTGGGCTGATGAAATTTGTGTATACATGTAAGCTATGACATTAATTGGTAAAATGTACTTTTAACCCAACAACTGGTAATCATCTTACAGCCAAGTCTCACATCTGTGAGCTGCTGAGCTCCCCGCTTACTGTACAGTTAGTGTTGACAGATCTTGCAGAACAAATTCGTTTTGCAAAATTCGATGAGCCTCTTAGAGCTTGCGGCCCCTAGGTATGTGCCTAATGGGTAATCCACAACTGAACAGTGGGCAGGGAAGTGTTTTCAGCTGTTTGTACACAAGAGTTGCTCAGGTATATATAAACACAAACAATAGGCACTACTGCAATGCTAAATTCTCAGCTGATATGAGGCAGATTGTAATATTTTGGGACTAAACTCTCTGCAGAACTTGCCACCTTATTTCAGCTAATTGTTAAATACAGAAAATTCAATCATTGACCAGCAAGCATTAAATTCAATTAAAAAAACAAATATAAAACCTGGCATGTTAATGTTGTATCAAGCTGACACCACAGCATTGGCATGACAAAGACTATTTACAGGAGATGTAAACCCAGATTGAAATTTGAACAAATATCTGAACTGAAAGTTATATATTTTATGCACAGCACTACACATAATATAAATAAGATTACAAATAGTATTGGTACAAACCTCCCTCTCCCCACATATATATTGCTCCTGTATGGCTAACTGCAGCATTTGTAGACCAACCATTCACAGCAACATCAACACACCTTAAAATTACAAAACAAATTAGACTTATTACAGCATACATAGACAAGAACAAGTTCACCAGTAGAATCAACAGTTCACAATGTATAATTTAGAGATACAAATAGCAACACAAACTGTCAGCTTTCTGAAGTTTTAATTACTCTAAGTGGTTATACTGGAACTTAATACTAACAGAATGTCTAAGCCAAATAGTATCAAACATCAGCATTTAAACCCAAGGCCAGATGTACTTTCTTCTCTTGTTTAAAACATTACTTGTAATTGCCAGACAACTGATTTAAAGGAAATTCGTTTTATCAGATTGCTTTCTAGGGTTAAACCATTAAGGAGACAAAATATTAACCTTTCATTGGTCACAGACTGTTACTTTACAGACTACGCAGCTGTGCCTTCATGACTTTGTAGGCAGGAATATAGTGGTGAGGGTATCAGAGCTTATATAGTAACTTTGACCATGTAATATATTATGATTTCATCTTATTTATAAAACAATTCTATTATTTTATAAGAAAGATTATTTTTATAAAAATATAATATGTGCACAATAGGATACAATACATGCCTATATTGTAATATGGATACAATATGTACTTTTTAAAATTAGTTCTAATTAATAAGTTCAATATTAATACAACTATTTAAAACAGAGACCTTTACAAAATAAGAATAATAGTAAATTTAAACATAAATTTTAATATTATAATAATTATACATGTAGAGAAATTAATACAATTTTATAAAGAATTCAATAACTATACAGGGTGTAATATTTGAATGAACAAACAACCCAGTTTTTACAATAATAAATTTAATAAAGCTAGGAATTTAAACGTGAGTTTTGTGAATTCTATTGAGTATACATAAAAGTAATGATAAACAAAGGTTCATAAAGTCATCTAAAGATAGAATTAGGTTTAGTCTATACAACTTTTAAAATATTGCTTAAGTTGAAATTGAAAGTAAAACTTGTGCATATATGTCTAGGATATTAAGTACAGAGGATATTTTAACAAATTGATTTACTTAAGTTATAAGCCTTATTAAACTACTTGGACATACCTGCCAATATTCTGTCCAACTTCAACAGGTGTTGCTGACTGAGTACTACCATCTCCCATACCATCGTAATTATAGCCCCAAGTGTAAAGCTTCCCACTGTGAGTCAATATTAAACTGTGAAACCATCCACAAGCAACCTACAACATAAATCCAAAACTAACAAAGAGTGAAACTTGTGACAGATGCAAATCAAGTTGGAATAATCTATTTACTATACTTACTGCTTAGCATGAACCTTCTAAGATCCTGTGCTACCAGTTAAGAGCCATGCATACCAACTTTAGTGCACTGTGAAAGTGACAGTGCTATTAACATACCATGTGAATTTACTGTGAAACTAGTGCTTTTAGGAAGATTTTGTCCAAACAGAGGCCTACAACTATATAAAATTAAATATTTGTATTGAATGGTCCTAAAAAATATGGATTTTTGAAATAAAATTTATATGAAACAAGAACTTGTGATTTTGTTTTGGGCACTATCGACTCATTTTAGTTCATACTATCTCCATTTTTGTGTTTAACCCTAGCAGAGGTCATGTTAATAAATTTGGAAGTTTTGCGGCGTTGCCAGCATTTTTTCAAAAATTGCCAAATATAGTAGTTATATTCCAATCGAAAAGTGTTCCAGAGCTTTTTTATAGAAAAAGAAACAAAGAATTCATATATGCAACTAAAAAATTTATTAATGTAAAATTTTCAAAGTTATTAGCTCAGGAAGCAAACAAATTTTCAGTATCGGAAAAACCAAATCAACCTTTTCACCTACATAAAAAGTTGTAGACATTTTTTGTTATTTAAAAAAAATATATAACAGTTTTGTAATTTAGTTCTAAATAAAAGTGTATAAAAAAATATATTCATTTCAAGTTTTGTTGAGAAAACACCAGTTTTTATGTTTCTACTACAAGACTGCTAAAAAAATTAGGCCTATTTTGAATATATGCTTTAACCAAAAATTAAATATTATTATAACAAATTGTAGAGAATTAATCATAGAATTGAAATTATTTTTTAAAAACTTATTTCATTTTGTTTTATTTGTTTCCCTACATTAGAACAAATAAACAAATAAAATAAAATAGGGCATTGAAGAAATATACATAATATTTCACAGTGTTTTATTCTCTTATCAGCAATTTTGTCCTGAGATTTAATTATGTTTAGACAGACCTTATAAAATAAACTGTATAAACAAACATACTATATTTATACAATCCCACGATATTACGTAATTATTTAAGTTTATTTTAAGAATGATTTCGCTTAATGTGAAAAGGGCTTGGTCCCAATCATTTCGGATTATCAAGTCTCCACTGTATAACAAGCCTGTTTTTACAACTTCCACCACAATGGTTACAAGAATGGGATAATGGTTTAATAACCAACACCTACTTAACTTCCTCAGGTTGAGAAGTTTCATATTTTCAATTTGCGTCTGAAATTGTCAACACATTTTAGTTTTGTAGCTTAAAAAATCGACAATGAAACAGTTTCTTTCAGTCATATTTCTAATTGTTGGCAAGTAACCATTATAAAATCACTTGGTTATATCTAATCTCAATATAAATCAGTAAACTAGCAAATGATACAATCAACTCTAACAACCAAACCTGTTAACATTTATAATTTTTATAAATTTTACATAGAATTTCACTTCAGTTTATCCAAATTAAAATTAAATTACGGATTTTTGTTACATTGTGGTTATAAAATGTCAACGGACTAACAGAAAAGTTTAATTTAACCATGATTTTCAATTAAAAATTTCCAATAATTTGAGTTTGACTGTATGATAAAGTGTCTTTTGTAAATGCAAAGTAAGTTGACACAAACTGGGATTGCTGCTTCAGATATTACCTTGGCAACAGTTTCTCCAGGAAGAGGGATCTTGGTCATTGGCAGATCTACAATATATTCATTGTTCCACTTCTTTCCCCAACTGTAAACCTGCAAAAATATGAATCCAATCAAGAAAAACTTAACTTACTACATAATACAGAAAGAAATGTACACAACCTTTATTAATGGAATAGATGTGGAGTGTAATCATTTTATTTCTTTGTTTCTTAAAATATAATTTAGTAAAATATAGACTCATAAAATACTAATGCAACTTAAACAGTTAACAATAAAACTGCAACATATTGTATAGTACTTTACTTGTTGCTAAAGCATGTTTTATGTAATCTATAAATACACTGATACCTTTGTTTTATTAAATATCAAAGAATGACCGAGATGACATAGGCCTATAATAAATGTATGATACTGATGTGTGGGGTATTGTTGGCGGCATTTTGGGAGTGATGAAGCGTAATGGCCTCACCTACATAATATAAGAACCTTTTAGGTTCTCTTAGCCTCTCTCACTCCAACTTCAGCTCTTAACCTACGAGAGGTGCCGCTGTTAGGTCAGTAACTTGGCGATGTGTGGTAGAATGCAGAGCTGAGTGCCGATGAGCAGATTTGAGCTGGGGGCTGAGTTCTTAAAACTCAGTTTGTTTAGTACAGCAGGGGCGACTGTAGGTGTAGTCGTTGGAGGGTTGCGCCCCCCACGTACTTTGCATCCCGAGCACACTACCACCTCACACACTTAGACACTCCTTGGTGGAGAACATACTTCATTACTCAACGCCTGCTCCGCTGATCCATGCCGGGGCTCCTGGCTCCGGGTGGCCCGCCTCATCTCATGTCCTCCTCGAGGGTACAGTTGATAAAACCGGGGTAGCACACCGGGCTGCCAGATAGTACAGAGGCCCGACTTGTCTCACCAGCTGTTGTTGGCTGCCTCATCATCTGGCGAAAATCTTGGTTTGCGTGCATTGCCAGGTGGTGCCTGGGTAAGGACCGTGTACGTAAACTATAGGGGCTCTTCCGAGGCCACGGGGTTGGTAGCAGGGGTGGGAATTGGGTTGCCTTGGGGTCTGGATCTTCGGAGTGGATCATTGTAGCGGGATCTACATTCTTACACACACTCAAACACTTCTCTTACTTTTACCCAGGCCACGGGTGTGGCAAAATTCATGAATAAAATGGAAAATAAAGAAATAGGTCTCAACGTGCTGGCGACCGTCGACAAGGAACTTCCTGGTTCCACCGCAACTCAAGTTGCATCGGAGGCTAATGTGCCTCTGATTTCTACCCCAATGGTGACTGTGACAAGTGACTCAGCACATGGGGAAGTAAATTCTGGTATTTGCTGTGTATCGGATGTGGAGGGCAGTAGTGGGAGTGGTGAAGTCCCCAGTCCGATGCAGACAGACAACCCACAGGGCCATAAAGGTCCTGTAAAGCTTTGTGGCACTGATAAAAAGCGCCTTCGTAAACTTCGCCAGGAGGGCTATGGTGCTGAAGAGGCCCGTGGCATACTCCTGGATAGGAAGAGGGAGCGGTCAGATGGTTCTACACCACCCAATCAATCCCATAAAAAGATGAAAGAAGGGGAAAGCACCCTAGCTCAGGAGTGTAATGCTCCGAGACCCATAGACTATAGTCAAGCCATCTCTGGTGTTCGTGTGGGTATCCTTCCCTCGGACTTTCCGGGGTCTCTCCTGATCGGGGAGCAAATGCGTTCCGTGCAGGGGGGGATTCTGGATTTGGTCCTGAGGATGCGGAAATCTGCCATCACCCCCAAATTCAATGGTTTTGTAGCTAAGGCTGGCTATTGTATCCTTAGCTGTTCCAATGAAGGAACTGCAAACTGGGTTATGTCCCTAGGGGACACTTTTAAACCCTAGGAAGGAGCTAATCTGCAGATTATTGGGGAGAAAGATATCCCTAAAGCCCAGATTGCTGTGGCATACTTCCCACATTGCCCAGAAGACTCGAATGAGAGGATTCTGGGCTTTGTGCAGGCTCAAAATGATGGCCTTAACGTAGATAGCTGGAGGGTGGTCAGGAAGGCTGTTAAAGGGCCTACTACTGAACTAACCCTCAGCATAGACCATATGTCGGCGAAAACAATTAAATCACTTGATTTTCGTCTCAGCTTCAAATTTGGAAGCATCCCAATCAGGCTCAAGAAGCAAGACATGGGGGTCCAGGAGGCTAGTGTCTCGGATGTAAGGGGGCTACTGTGCCCCCTGGATCGTCTGAGGCTAGTGCCCAAGTGGCTCCTGTGTCCCCGGGGCCTGGTCCATCTAACCTGGAGCCTGGGCTTATTGGGCCCTCCACCTCCTCGAGGCCATCTGGGTCTCAGGAGGGTGATGCTCTGGGGGGCGTGGAACAGTACCGGGAACAACTTGGCCTGATATTTTTAGGAAGTCCAATCCTGAGGGCCCCTCTGTTTCTCAGCGTGGTCGTGCTGCGGGGGGAGGCAGGGGGAGCTATAATAGGAGGGGACGACGTCCAGAGAGAGGTAGAGGATCTGGCAGAAAGGCTTTGTCGGAAAGCCAGCTCCCAAAGACCTCAGGGTCTGATGGGAGGAGGGATCAGCAATGACCCACAACCTGAGGATATTGGAGATAAATCTCCAGCATGCCAAGGCCTCATCTGCTGTGCTGGGCAGGAGATTTGTCTGTGAATCCTTAGACATGGCTCTTATACAGGAGCCATGGTATAGTGGAGGCCTTATTAGGGGACTGTCAACTCCTAATGGTAAGTTGATTTATGATAATGATCATGGTAGACCTAGAGCTTGCATTCTTGTTCGTAAAAATGTCAATGCTATCCCTATTTCTGATTTTGTTTCTAGGGATCTCACAGCAGTGCTGGTAGAAGTACCGATTCCTGGGGGTAGTTATGAGGCTATTGTGGCCTCAGCCTATTTCCCGGGTGGTACTGATGTCGTTCCTCCTTCTGAAGTCAGAAGGCTGGTGGAATATAGTAAAGAGAGGCGACTTCAGCTAATAGTTGCCTGTGATGCCAATAGCCATCACCATGTATGGGCAAGCAAGAGAACGGATAAAAGAGGTGAGGAACTGCTTGCTTATTTATTTAGCTGTAACCTAGCTATTAATAATGTTGGTAATGAGTTTACCTATGTGAGTGGGAATAGACAGGAGGCAATTGACCTCACTTTGTCAACCACACATATTAGTAATAAGATTA
>JAGFPH010008010.1:35912-53469 GCA_018207615.1 Philaenus spumarius | reverse complement strand
TAAAAATAAAACTTTTAAACTGCCATAACCTAAATATAATTAAACCTGGCCAATATACAAACTAGTTTACCAAATTGTTTTTAAATGTTAGAATTAGGTACTAACTTACCTGGAAATTAACACTTAAAAAAATAATTAATTGTATAAAACTTTAAACTGACCCGTCGAAAGAGATGTTTCAGAATCACAAGTCACAACACTGTATCACTGTTTGCAAATGATTGAAGAATGAAGAACCAATCAGTTTGGCAGCCTTGCATGTAGTAACGCAGCGTACATATTATTATTTATTACTTAAAATAAACACACCCCTCTTCGGAAAAGGTCCAGCTGTAAATAGCAAAGTATTTAAAACGTAAATTGCAAAAGCACCATAAAAACACTAAACAGCAACTTTCTCTTCTTTTAACTAGCTGAGAGCTGGGAGTACAAAATGTGTACCATCTCGCCTCGTTTCGGTTCGGTACTCCCACGAGTCCCAGCCTGTCGACCACGTCTCACACGACCGTCGCAAAGGACAACGTGAGAACGTCCTCAGTTTTACAGTTACAGTTTTGAACTTGGCCTACCAAAACATTAGCAATAAATCATACAAATATATTGCCTCAGATTCCAGCAGTAATTAATTGTATATCTAAGAAATTCGTAAGCCTAGGTTATAGACTGGCATTTACCAAAAAACATACTGAAAAATACTTTTCTTTTTACTTTGTTTTATTTTACATAGAATACAATTAATTATTTTAATTACATATTATGTCCCATGACCCACCTGTAGATACGAAAATTTCCCATCGAAAAATGTTTAGTTTATATTTAATTTTGTTTTATGAAAATAAAACTTATTTATTGCAATAGTTAAATTACATTATTATTAGTTGTTATAAACTTACCTTTAATGCATAATAAATTGTATAACCATTCTAACTGTTAAATTCAAATTCAACAGAATAACAGTATAATAATAGGCTTCAAGAGTGCAGAGTTGATTATGTTTCTTCTTGTTTTTGTCAAGTAATTTTTTTCAAAACCACACTAATATTTCATGCGATCACAAGTAGACGTTTATTTACTTTTTCCGTTTTCCATAAAATTAAAACCCTTAAACGGAAAATTACAGTTATTTCGACTAAGGATTCAAATCGAAAATTGACGTGTTACAAGAAACGTAAAAAAAACTACTAACCGATTTTAAACTTTGCGACGTTTTTTCAACGTAAATTACAATCGAAAAACCGACGTGTTAAAAGACGTAACATAATTAACGAATAACCGTTATTTTACCATCTATCCCATTAAACGACGTCTTTACAATTAAATATACAAATTGTGGTATAAAGAAAACTAATCTAATAAAAAAAAAAAAAACATAAACAATGAAGTTGCAAGACAAAGTAATCTTTTATTAACAGTTTTTTAGAATTAAAACCGAGAAAAGTTAGTTTTGATCAGAAAATGATATCGTGAATTGTATAAAATAACAAAATTGTTTCAAGATTAAGGTATTTTCAATATTCCGTCATCATTAATATGCAAATTAGTTTATCTCTGTTATTGGAAAGTTTCCGTTGCTGTCTTTGATTAAAATTTAATCAGAACTTGACAAACAACAATTGGTTAAAAACGCCACTTCCACGTTATCTCAGGCCATTATTGCTTCCCAACTCATATATTTATAAACAGATCGCGATATCTTATATCTTTCATATTGAACTGATTATTATATAAAATAGTCTGCTTTGAAATTTCAAACAATAATAATAACATTTCAAAAATATCCCTCAAAAGTGATTTAAAATAAATCATATTCAATTGAATTTGAAAGAAAACCCAATGAACCATATACTTATAAATATTTTGCTCCAACTAGGGTCTATAAAAGCAACAGTGTTAAATTGTTTGTTAAATAATAAAAATATATGAGTCTTTATTAAAGTAATCAATTCGTGTCAAATCTCATAAAACTTCTCTTTAAAGGGCAACAAAATCTATTTAACAACATAATTTTTTCTAAGTTTTACAGCTTCAAAACGGGACATACAGTGCCATACAAAGACAGGAGATTCTGAGTTTGCATGTATGTTTAATTACCTGATCATTTAGATTTTCATTTAATTACCTACAGTTTACACTTAGTTTAATTTAAGTTTATTGGATATGGTTTACCAAAATGTAATTTCTCTTAGAATATCTAATACTAACAAGCTCTATGGTGAGGGGAGGAATAAATTAGTAGCTTGATTGCGTCTTTGCCTCCTTGCACCTAAATCCCTTAAGAGCTCTAAACCACTTCCTCTTAGGGTTAATAATATCAAAGTTTAACAAGATGGCATATGGATTCACTTCCCGACTTAGTTCTAATGTGACTTTCAAATTTGTGATTACACTTTTAAAAGAGGCACATTAGAAATGTATCATAAAATAAAGTGATACAGTTTGTTTGTCTTTAAGAAACTCTTTTCATGATCTACTCTACTCGATTAATTTTAACAATGTTTGTATTTTATGAAACTCTTTTTAAGTAGATTTTCATAACAGTTTAAACAATTTCTCAAGATATTTTCTATAAAAATATAAACAACAACAAATTTCAATGTTACAATTCATTCCAGTTATTAATTCATTTTATGACCTTCAACATTAATTTATCTTCAAAACATATGACGATTGTGTAGTTCAACGCCTGGATAAAAAAGACGCAACTAATAGGCGTCTTGTAGGCCCATTGTATTTGTATTATTGCAGCCATTGTAAACCTGCACAGAACACGTGCATACAAAAACCATGACCTTTGCCGGTATATCAAGGAATATGCAGGTGTTGAATGCTTGAAAAAAAATATTTTCTAAAAATATTTATTTTTTGTTGCTGCATAAACTAATGGAGAAGGGGAAGGGTTGCAGGATTTATTCTTGTTGAAAATCTATCAATCAAACAATAAGTCTATTCAAGGATATCGCAAAACCTTAAACTACATTAATCTCAGGAATGGAACGTAATAGTACAAAAGTATAGCTATTCTTTATTCTTATTATTTGTATACTTCTTTTACTTAATATAATATAATCATCTTAACAAGAGAATTTGTGTTTGATCTTTAATATGTCTATGTGTTAGCTTACGCAGTGTATTATTTTGTGTATACACAAATTATGGCAAATTTTAAAAAATATTGTAAAAACATGACAAAATCCAACACTAGATTAAAACTTTAGAACCAGACGATTGCGAATTGTTTAGTTTGTAAACATAACCAACAAATGCAACCCTATACTTGCTAGTCATGCCTAAATAGACGAAATTAGTCTTTAGTTAAAATTGAATATGTTATTTCTTCTTTCTTCAAACAAGTGATAAACAAAGGCAACTTTATCACGAAAACTTACCGTATTTCTGAATGTTTGTAGACGTAAAGGGTAAAAACAACTAAAGGTCATTGTATGGTATACTGTAAAACAGGGAAACTTGATTGAAAAGGTGTTATTTTTTCGTTGCCACTGCTTATACATTTTGAAATTATTAAAACTAAACATTATTGGATATTTTTTGAAAAAAGAGTTTTTAAAATTAACATCTAAACTAGTCACACTGATTTGAATAAAAACCCCGAACCACAAAACAAGGAACAACAACAACTAATTGTAAGTTATGTTTACTACCCTTATGTACATTTCTATGACGTGGTCATCATTATCAGAGGTTTTTAACACTACCCTCCCCCCCTTGTTATTTTATAGTGTAATGACGTATAAAGGGAAAGATTTACAAAATCAAAGCCAGAAACTTATATTTAAAAAGCACAACGTAAATTGAGAAGAAGGTATGAAGGAAAATTTCAGAAAAATCTGAAAATTGTTATAAACTTCCAAGTTGTCTGATGATGAATTTAAAAGAGGGGTGGAATCTACTGCAGAAATATTATTGCTATTCAAACGCATCTTTTCTATTAAAATAATTCTGTGTGGAGAAAAAAAAAGACAGGAGATTAATTCCAAAACTATTAAAAAATGTCTTTTCTAGTAAGAATATCTCGTTTATTGAAGAAGTGACAAAGTATTTGACAATAAAATCCATTTTTTTGCAATGCTGTTCTGATTTAAAAGAAAAATCTAACTTAGAACTATTTTAATACTATATTAACATTAATCAAAACGTATATTTCGATTTGCGTTTTTTCATTTGTTAACTAAATTAAGGACAAATTTCTTCACACATAATATTATCTTGGACAAGTATAGTGTCAAGAACATTATTTAATTTTGTTTTGTTTTGTATAGATGCAATATGTGTAAACGGTTGCCACAAGGTAGTAATATAGTAGTTATAATACATGAAGTATCGAAGTATCTCAGAACCGCACCAACTTGTGTTAAGTTAAGTTTTTTAGTCGATTTTACTCAACTAAATTACGTATATCTTAGCAGGTATAATATATATATATATATATATATATATATATATATATACCATATACAACCTTACGTATTACTCTTATTGACTCACTCACAGGAACAAATACAATTCTAACGTTATTCCGAAAGAGCTAGAAATTTTACATTTTGCAGACTTGTAGCCTTTAGCCGACGCGACTGAATTTTTGAAAAATTTTGTTCTCTTTAATTTTTTATAATATAAAGGACAGACACAATCATAAATTTTAGCATTAATATTACCACTACTAAAATCCCATAAGCATGGTAAATTTGTTTTAGCTGGATGACCTGTAAGTATGGACGAAATGAAATAAGAACGCGTGGAAATGTACATAGATTAAACCAAATCAAAATATTTCATCTTAGTCATTCAACTATAAGAATAACATTAATTGGAATCAGCCAAAAACTAGAAGTTTGGGAAACCCATAGCATTTACTTGCAAAACATTAATTTAAAAAAACATATATTGTTAACAAACCAAAAATTTGGAAATGGTGGGAAAAATTTGGTTTATACGTTTCCTTAAGAGGATGTTTTCGCTAAACAGTAAGAACGATCGAATATGGATTCCAACAATCGGTACGAATAAGGGGAGTTTAGTATCTCCATTTGTTATTTTTTTAATAGAGTTAGTTTTTTTACACCCAGGATTCAAAGATCCGCAATTTTGGTTGAATAATTGTTTTTCGTGCGTATGTAATTAATTTAAAAACTAAACATTTGTGTTATTTTTCCCAATTACTTTTTCCAAAACTTCCATACTCATCAAATCCAACTGGGGTTAGTTTCACCGTTTGAAACACCTACTGGTTTTTATAAGAATTTAAGATAACAGACATTTATTTGTATAATATTAATAATAAATAAAAGGTTCGTAAAAATATACTTTCTGTAATATTACAGTATATATCTGACCGGCAAATGTAAAGTCAGCTACGAGGACATCTTAGAGTTCAGTAATAAAGTTAAGAGACATAACAATAAACAACAAATAAACGTTGTATTATAGAAGCATGTGAACTTGTTTACTACAAAACTTGATAAAGTTGAACTTTACTACTTAAACAACTCTACTACACTAGTTGTGTTTTATTATTCTAGATGTATGACTGTAGAATTCTAACTAGTCCAGTAATTTAAGCAAAAAAAGAGAATAAACCTCGGGATGAGAGATAATAAGTTGTAAACTCGTACAAACATTTATTTTGGCATCTAAAAGTTGTCTCAAAAGTCTCATAAAATCTCGTGTCCGCATCTTAAGATATTCAAAGTCAAAGGTCACAAAAATCGGTTTTTCACAAATATCTCGCTTCCTGTGGTTTCAATGCTATTTGCATCTATTATACAAATTGTAGAAAATAAAATTATTTACAAATATTGTTTGTAATATTTTTTATACGGTTACCTGTTTTTGAAATAGAGCGCGGAGAGCGCGCAGCGCTTACCCATACATAGTATAATGCAAGGTCAGCCGTCCTAGTAAATAAAACGTAGTATAAAGTTAATAAATCTTTAAAAAAATCCATAATTATGATTAATTTGCATTGTTTAGTAATTACTAAACAATATTTATTAATATTTTTCATTCATCGATTATATATTCGTTTTATTATACTTACCTACTTCGTGTAATTAAACAAATATTGTAATGAAATACTTTAAGTAGGCCTATATTTTACTTATATTTTAAGCAGAAAAATAATAAAGTAAATTCATTTTAATTTTATCTTTATTTAGCAATTTTATGTTGCCTACATTTATTTAAATTTAAGTTCAAACGTGGAAAGGATTTACAAAAACTTTGATCAATTGAATGACATGAGTCCTAATTTGCTTCTTCTTCATAATCGTCTTCCGGTCGCTCGAAATTTTTCAATTCTATATTTTCATCTTCGCCATCAAGGATATTTGTTTCTAGCTCTTTAAGGAGTTCGGGGTGTAATGCACTTTCTTCGTCAAAATCGCTTTGATACGATAAAGCATTGAGGCAAGCTTGTCCATTTCACTGGCCACAATCTAAAGAGCATCGCAACCCCTATTTCCTGCATCCGAAGCGAGAAACATAACTATTCTTTCAGTTACAAAATATTGTGTTAAGTAGTTCATCTGGTGTTAATATTGTCGTTATCGGTACCAGGAGTTCATTTCAAATTGAATTTGACAATAGTATACGAGGTTGATACGTTGATGAGCCGCTGCACTTGTTGGTGGAAGATTGGATAACTGCTCAGGTTTATTTAGCTTTGTTGACTTGTTCTTAATAATTCTTTTTCTACTTAAAATATAAATAAGATATATTAATATGTAATTAAAATATACTTAAATTACTGTATTTCACTTGAAACATTTTTAATTACACAAAGTAGGTAAGTATTATTAAATGAATATATATTCGATAAATGAAAAATATTAATACATATTTTGTATTAATTAATAAACAATGCAAGTGAATCATAATTATGTATTTTTTAAAGATTTATTTGCTTTATACTACGTTTTATTTACTGAGACTTAAGGTTGACCTTGCATTATACTATGTATGGATAAGCTCAAAACCGGTTAACCGTATAAAAAAATGTTTTGAACAAACTTTGCTAAGAATTTTATGCTCTAAAATTTGTATAAAAGATGCAAATAGCACTGACACCATAGGAAGCCAGATATTTGTGAAAACCCGATTTTTGTGACCATTGACCTTGAATATCTTAAGACGCGGACAAAAGATTTTATGAGACTTTTGAGTCAACGTTTAGAATTCCAAAATAAAGGTGTATACGAATTTACAGCTTATTTTCTCTCATTCCGAGGTGAAACCCCTAATATGACTGTACCAAACCGTCTCATCTATACGTTAAACTTATGAAATCCAACCTGAGTAATGAAAGAAGCAAACTTTTTCAATAGGAAGCTTCTTCAAATAGGAAAAACCTGAATAAGCAGAAACTGTGCAAAGCCATTCGAGAAAGGATTTCTTCTTACATCAAGACAGCCATTGGAAATGATACTGAAGTACGACTTTCTATTTTAATTTATAGTCTTCTTTGTCAATTATTATGTATTATTGGCACAGGTTAGGTAGATGTATTTGTAATTGATTTTATTTTTTATACATTTAGTTAAAATGAGACGAACTAGTAAAGCACCAGTTTCTCATGTTAATATTATATATTTTAGACAAGCAAGAAAAAAAAATTTCTGTATTTTAAATCATAACTTCGTAATTTCTCCTGTAATATACACCAAAAAATATATAAACCAATTTTGTTTGTAGTAAAAAATACTACTTTTTGTCTCTTGGGGATTTTTAAAGGTTATAGTTTTCAAGATATGCAGCAAAAATAAATTTAAATGGTAGACATTTTGAATAGGGTGGTTGAAAAATTACAATATAAAAATAATTGTGGTACATATTAAAAATATATTTGGCGTATGTCAGAACGTTTTTACAAATACTGTAAAGTATTAATTCTGGGCCAAAGACAATTCACAATATACTATTACTAATTGAAGTGCTCGAACGTCTCAAGTTTTGCATACTAACACAGACAACATGTTTAATCATTTCAGCACGTGTCATTCTATATAAAAAAACTCATTTATATTGTGGGTTAAATTTTGCACGAATTTGTATAGCATATAAAACGTAAAAGAAGTATTATTATTAGTATAAAACTATTGTTAGTTTGTTTTGAAACTCCCAATATTTTCTTTTTAAGTGGTGTAATAGAATATATCCAGGGTAGTCGAAAACTAAACGCAGAAAGTTTGATACATGAATTTAAATATTCAATGTTAAATATGAACTATGTTTAAATTAACTTACAGAATTTATATAGAACTAACAGTTGATGTAGCACAGAAAAAATCTAAAATAATTTAATTGACTTCATAATATTAGTTTTAGTGATAAAGTTGTTGGATGATTTAACTTGTGATTGTGTACAAAATCTTGTCCAAGTCTGTGCAGTAATGTTTTAGTTATTGTCTTGTGTTGCTGATTTAAGATATTTGTAATTTGTTATAACTTTCAGCGCAACGTATTGTTTTCAAAGGCAAAGTATTTGGATAAAGTCAATTAAATTTGAATTCAAAAAATGTTTTGAAAACTAGAATGTAGATTTTTAGTAATAACCATTTTTGTACTGCTTTACAGTGAAAAACCCCAAACGGTTTTAAATATTTTATTTAATTTTTTTAAATGTTTAGTGACAACCGGATGATAAATTAAAGAATCTCTATTACGTATTTGCATCCAAACCCTTTATAAAATCGGTAGAGTAGTTTTAAAGTTATTACAATTTGTTTTCTGCTTTAAAGTATAATGCATTTTGTTTAATACTCGATTCAGGATTTATTAACTTTTAGTTTTTATTTAACTATAAATTCGTTAGATGATTTATTTTAAAAGTTTTTGAAATAGACGTTTATCCAGCGGGTGATTGTGTGTTCTATCCCCCGCTTGATTAATGCGTCTGTCATGTATTTGAAGGAGGTATTATTAAACGCCCCTTTAATGTTCACAAAAAATCCCATAGCAAGTTCTTTCTGCTAAAGCAGCTTTTGCACCCTGGCTACCAGTTGGTGGAGATCTGTTTCAAAAAACTTCCCTGCAATGTATGCATGTTGATTTTTATGAAAAGGATTTGCAGCCACTGCTCCATCTGCCTTCTGTCTTTGGTTCATTATAAGCCTACTCTCTGTCTCAGCCCCACATAGTTTAAACTGAATACGCCTGTAATCATCACCTACCAACCGTTCACTCTTTAAAAAAGTGTAGAGGAGCAGAGCGTTATGTCTATGACCTCCTTCCTCAGCCTGTTTTGGAAGGTGTGGTCATTCCCTGTGATTAGAACCATAAGATTGTTTCAACTTAAGTAATTGAGGAGGGCCTCTCCTCTAGCGTTGGTGTTGGTACTTCCCCATATCACATGATGTGAATTTGAGTCGCACTCCGCCAACACCGTAATGCCCTTCTTGTTACATTCTAACATTAGTTTTTTTCCATCTCCTCTGATGGAGGATGATGATTTATATCATATGGAAAATAAGCCGAACAAACAACTACTTCCCTCATGACTTCATCTACCTTTTTCATAACTTTAACTGCGACTAGGTCACAGGAAAGGAAACCAGCCACCGGCCATGATTCCATTCCTTTTACCATGACCGCCGCCCTTGGTCTTCCTTCCTCGCCACCACTATACAACCTATAACCAGTTACATTTAACTCTTTTATGTTGCACCCATATATCCAAGGTTCCTCTATGAGAGCAAAATATACATTAGTCTCAACTAAACAATGAGAAATCAGCCTAGAGGCTGCTATGATATGTTGTAAGTTAGCCTGAACAAAATTAATTTCTCTCGCCTGTATTATACTGTGTGGTCCAGCGTAGATCTTATTTTCCCCTGGAGCCAGGGGTGGTCTATTCCTGTAACGGGAGCAACGGGACCACCAACAATTGTCGTTCTCCCCGCCTACTTTTCCTCCTATTCTTTTGCTTCCTTCCTTTGGTTCTCTCCCAGCGGTGTGAACGCTGCCTGAGCGAAGCCATAACAAGGTTTCCACTTATGGGTTGTGTCCAGTACTCCAGCACTAATGGAGTCGATGCTGAGCACAAGGCAGTCTCCCTTCATTGCTTCCTCCTTGAGCTCGATAGAGACTCTCCAGCTCTTGGTATTAAGGCCTTTGTTCCTTCCCAGCATCTTCAGGACCTTCTTAGTAGGCCAGGGTTGGCTCAGTACCTACAGGTTGGCCAGGGAACCAAGCTACCATCTTCTTGTACTGAAGAAGGTCCTCCTTCTTCACCACCTTCAGTTTCTTACCTCCGACCCCTCGACCGGGGATAATACTCTGCAGCCAATCTGCAGGTCGTTGGTCGGCACAAATGCCGATGACAGCTCCCTTGGATAGATAGTTATCCCGGAACTTTGGGACCGCCTCCTCTTCTGGCATGCTGAACATGGCCTC
The DNA here is from genome assembly GCA_018207615.1 of Philaenus spumarius. NCBI lineage: Eukaryota > Metazoa > Arthropoda > Insecta > Hemiptera > Aphrophoridae > Philaenus > Philaenus spumarius. Next base: position 43,062 of record JAGFPH010008010.1, on the reverse strand, counting down.
AAAGATGGCATCCCTCACTCCGTTCAAACCATCGTATCCAAAAGTTTGTTTTTCGGATACGCTTTTGGTACTATAGCCACCCTGATTCCAGGTGGTGTTACCTTGGCATACGTATCTTTGGTTGTTCTCTTCCGAGTAAAATCCTCCGGTGTGGTACATATTGGCCGTGCCTTTTTCTCCGCTTCAGAGATTAGACCGACACTTTGGGTACCCGATGCCCCAGGTTCCGCTGATCTAGGCCTTTTCCTGTCTAACTTATAACTAGGAGAGTTCGCTACATGAGTTCTGGCACCCTGCACCATGGTGGTGGTCTCTCCCTCATTTCCGGCCGCAGCAGCAGCTTGTTCAGCAGCTCCTGCCTTCCTCCGTTTCCTTCTCTCTAAACTTGTTGGTTTCTTTTTCTTGTTTACCTTGTCCCCCTTTGGAGCAACCTCCATAGATGTGTGAACTTCTTTTTCCTCTTTACCCTCCTTCGGCCACAGATTGTGAACAGAGACTGTCAGATCCTGTTTAGAGCTTGGGTTTTGAGGTGAATAGCTGTCTCGTAGCTGCCAGAATCAATCGACATCAACGATTCCTGCGTATCATCGTCCTGCGGGCCTACCCCAGATTTTCCTTGTTGTTGTACTGACCTGGGAAACTCTGAAACAAATGGCACGTTAAAAGTTTTTTCTTTCTTGTCATTCATTTCATGTAATTTTTTAGTTATTTGTATTGCATTTGTTATGTTGTGTGTGTATGAGTAAACAGCATTTCCGATTACCCAAAACTGCTCCATCCGCCCTCAACAATCTATGGCCTGCTCCCGTCAGTCCCAGTGGCCTCAGAGGGGCCCCCGCCCCTGCTTGTTTTTCGTATACTTTCATTGTATTTTTTATCATTGTTTTATTCTTGGTGTATTCATAGTACACGTAGTTGTAATAAAGTTATTGTTTGACTTTGATGTGTTATCTACAATTTCGTAGTTTAATATAGGACATTATGCTTGTTAATTTATTTGCACTTCCGTTTTCGACTTTCATAGACTTCCGTTATCGTAGACTTTAGAAAGTAAACATCGTGCTAATATTTAATATTAGTTTTATAATCATTATTGAATACGTCCTAATTTTTCCTTTTTTTCTTGAATATTTCGAATGCAAATTAAATCAATATTAATTTTTTAACTTCCCGCTAAGAAAATTGAAAATTTTCTAAAATCGGGAAGTTATTGGTTTCACCCCGTTTTTGGAAAATCGAGTATTCATCAGATCTTGACGTTTTGAGGTCCTAGGAATCTTCCCTGACCACTCCCGAGAGGGTGTCACCCTGTCTGTATGTGTGTGTGAGGGTGTGTGTGTGTGTGTGTATGTAAGTATGTGACCCGCTTATAACTTAACCGATTGGATCCTCCTAAACGGCGTTCTAAAGAGTTCTATCAAACTTAGATTTCCTGACAATTTCAACTAATTCGGACCGGTAGGTTCTAAGACATTTCGAAAAAACTAAGAAGTAATTTTTTTCAAATCAGGTTTTTTGGAATATATTTTAAACGGTTTTACCGATCAATTCCAAAATCTAATCAGCTTTTAACCTTGAAAAGCGACGTCGATCGCTACCAGTCCGGTCAAAATCGGTTAATTTGTTCGTGAGATATCGTGAACGAAAGAAAATATAAAAAAGTGTTTTTTCTCAATTTCTCCGATATTTTTCATCAGAAAAATTTTTGTTGTCGATTCTTTCAATGGAATCGAAAAACTGCATCGATTGCCGCAAATCGCATAAAAATCGGTTGATTCATTCGCGAGATATCGTGAACGAAAGAAAATAAAAAAAAAGTTTTTTTCCTCAATTTCTCCGAAACTTTTCATCTGAAAATTTTTGTTGTTGATTCTTTCAATGGAATTAAAAAACTGCATCGATTGCCGCAAATCGCATAAAAATCGGTTGATTCATTCCAAAGTTATGGCAGTTCAAAATTTCCAAAAATAGTGTTTGTTGTAATTAAACTTAGCGGGAAGTTACATGGATGGCATTTAGGGTCAACCGTTTTCCAAATTTTTTCTGCAATAAACCATCCTTAATTGAAGTAATAAAATATGTAAATAATTATATTTATCCTGGCTGTTATGCTGACGGAGCTAGTCAAATGTAAATTATTTGAAATATTACTAAAATACTCGACGAAAATGTGTAGTTTTCTCTGTAACAGTTCTAAAAACATTTGACCTGGACTAGATTTTGAAATGATATTTCTGTACGGATCAAAGCAAGTAGAAAACGATATTTTCAAACATTTTCTGTTGGAGTTTTTGGTATTATCGGTGTCTTATTTTCTATCTTCTGTATATGTATCGTGAAATGTGTTATCTGTACTGCACATAGTTCAAAGCCTCTGCAGAAAATAGTATCGGGAGGGCTCTATACATCAAAACAAATAAGAAAGTTCAATTGACTCATAAGTAAGACTCAAACCTTATAATCCTTCTATCTGTGTGTTTGTCCATAATTATTATTTCTACTGTATACATATGAGCAAAAACTAGTTTTGGGTATTGAAGACCAAATGTGAAACTTTCCAATATTATTACTTTAAACATTTCAAAAAGCTGCACGTTCAAAATCCAATAAATAACAACTGAAGATCTGAATAACGGTTATTGATAAACATTTTTATTTATTGCTAAAAACAGCTCATTTTATGAAGCTGCTCGAAATATAAGTGAGACATGTTTACAATGCTGTGCTGTAATTATTTACCTTTTACATAACAGTTATTATAAAAAATCATGGTTCACTGCGCATGGTAGCAAACAAGTTTCATTGCAGATTTTAACACCTAACTTATGAAAACTATTATTAATTTAGCGCATTGCAAAATATTTATATATGCAATTCCCATTTGTATTTGAAATCTGCATTGCTGTTTTTAATTAAAGTGAAATTATGTTGCTTATCAAAAACTAACACATATTTTAATACGGTTGCCTTTCACGACAGATTCGTGTACGATACATTTATCATAATTAATGGGACCACAAGACAAGATGATAACTATTTTACATCTATCAACTAAAAAATACAGTTTACTAATTACATCAGGATAGGTAACAAAAATAGATACATTTTCATGATGCCACTACAAATTTTATACAGCAATGCAACCACAACCCATCAACCAGCAACCCATCTACCATATATATACAAAAATAACAGTATATAATAGCTATGTTCGCCATCTTTTTTCCATATGACCAAGGTAAACTGCAAGAACTAAAAGTATTAAACATAATTTAGTTGAAGTAAATTTTTAGAAAAATATGAGAAATGGTGGGAAAGCAATTAAAATAATATCAAATTATGAATACTGGAATAAATGACAACAATAGTTGCTATCAAACATACAACTGCAATTAATGGCTACAATATTAGGAATGCATTCGACAAACGAACCATCATGGTTACGCATCGCACTATTAATACATTTAAAAAACATAAATAAATTCGTAACAATAAACAATTTTTATTGAAAGGAAGACTGGTGTATATAAAACAGGTTGCAGTGACTGTTGTATTCTATAAACACTTGTTTGGAGAAAATGTACCTAAAAGCAACATGCACGACCAGTCAACAACAAACATTCATATTATAATTTTTGAAACTAACCTAACACCATTCACGTTTGCAGAAAGCAAAGAATTTTGAATGCCAACGAGGAGTTAGAAATCTATAAAGTATTTAAACAATATCCAGGAAATTTACTCAAAAACCAACTATGTGCAGTCCAATACGGAAACACTAATAAAAAACAACAAAACTGTTAATGCCTTCATCAAAAGTAATAATTGGAATATTAAATACAGCAGTGTCTAGCGAAACAATAATTGCTCTACTAAATTGTAAGTAGGCCCTAAGCAAAAAATAAAAAAAATAAAAAATCGTTAGTAAAATCATACTGTTTTTATACTTTGTATATTATTATTAGAATTAAATAACCTTCATCAATTAAACACCGTTATCAAAAATATGAGATTTTATAAATAAAATAGTACTTAACTATAAAAATGTACTATCATCAAAACGATACAATTGTATTTAACAATTTTTGAAATCTATTCTAACTAGATTAGCTTATTTCGTTTAATTAAGGTTAATTTAAGTTTCCATTAATGTATCTTATTTAGCATTTTATCAAACGTTTAAAAATTTTGGAACTACCCTACAAAATTATTAGGAGATAGACAATTAATTTTAGAATTGAATAAACTTTGTTCATTAAAAACAATGCACTTTATTAGTTTAAGCAAATATTTGACTTTTCCAGCATATGTTTTGTAGGATATGATAGAAAATATATAATTTATACATGGTTTATATGCATTAAAACCATTAAATTTATCAAGCATATAATTTTCATTCATTATGGCGGAAGATTGTTTAGTAAAAGACTAAACAAAAATGCATTGTATATTTTTTAAACTAGACACATATATTAAGATATTGCTTCGAAATATTCAAATATTAAATTGTATTGTTACAAAAAACTTATTTAAAAATTACTCATACTAAAATTTCTTTTTATACATATTGTGCACAACACTCAACACAGTTAATTTTGGGATTGTAACGGCTCTACGCAGTTTTATGTTCTCCAGTTTATGGCATCGGCTTTGGGAATACAAAAGTCTCTCCGGCGTCGTAAATTCTCAACTTGATTCCACTCCCATTTCTTTTCCCTTTTAATTTTTAATGGAAATCGGAACATTCCATTCGAGGCTACGACCTAGACAAAATCAAACAAATTGATGAAAATTATGTAAAAAAGAGACCTAAATTACTTTGTTGCCAGACAAACCATTATTTTAAATTCGTTGAAACAAAAACTCGTAATTTTTGAAGTACGTGAATTATATTTAACTTTACTATATAATGTACGAGAAATTAGGTTCGCAAATAGTTTCCACTTAGTAGTGGCAAAGTAACTACATGGTTTACTTTAACTTCCCTGGAGTCCGATAGCTGTGAAACCAGTTAAGTTTGTATTGATATACTCTGATGTTTAACTCGTAGGAGTTATAAGTTGTGTACTTGTTTAAAATTCTGTTGGACGTACAATTAATGTACATTTCAAGTGTTATTACTAAATCGAAGACGTAGTGAATAATACGTACCATATTCACGATAATACCGAAAATGATTCTTATTGAATCCATCATTTAAACGCGAATGAAGTCTTTTAAGTTACAGGTTTCGTTACACCAAAATTTTAGACAGAATATGGGTTTTTCTTTAAAATCGTTAAATTAGCATATAAGTATAATAATAAATTACTAATCTAAGAAATTTAAATTAAGTAGAGGCTCCTACTGTGATACCGATATTTATCACTTTGTGACACAGAAGTGAATCAAAATCGAACGCAACACTATAACATTACCCTTCGATTTAATGGATTAATGGGAAAGTTTCAGCGACAGAATACATCGATAAATCATGAAGCCGTAACAAACGACAAAACCATTTAATGATCAAATAGATTCACAACTTTAAATTTGTTTTATTTTTAAACAAGAAAAAGTATTGTGGGTGAACAAACATTATACTGACGTTAACAAATAACTTTGTTTTATATTTTATATTTATGTAATACAATTTATTTTAATAATACACTGTGCAAACAAAGATGTATTATATATTCCTTTGATTATCTTTAAAATAAATCCCGTATGTTTGATATTATATTTAAAAAAATGTTTATTTATTTTACTCTGTAAAATTTCAGTATTCTAACATAAATACAACATATATATATATATATATTTCAAAACGCATCATAAGCAACGAAAAATAAATAAAAATATTTATTGTAAGCAAACCTTATCTTTTTATAAGTCTTAAATTATGCATTATTAACACAATATAAAAATATTTCAATATTTGAAAGAATGTAAGGATTCTCTTATTCATGAGGTTAATTTAGAAAAAGTCTGGAATAATGCAAACAGACCGTAAAGTTCGTTGGAATTTTTATTAAAATTTAAACTTTTTAGTTTTTTCTTTACAGTAGTATTTACGAACGATTTCCACTTTGGGTTTTAGAGCATGCAGACCTGAGTCTGAGAAATTTCATTAATCTCCAATGTAGCGTGCTCGCTGTGCCTCTTTCCTGGCAAAGTTAAGGAATGCTTAGTTAATACGGGAAACACAGAGGTATTTTTTCTACTGCGGTTAAATTTAGATTAAAGAATAACTGTAGATTATTCAATAAGTAAGTGAAATATGTTTAAGTATGCATTTATAGAAAAGTAACAAAGAGAGTACATTCGAAACTACCTTGCACTGCCAATAGCGTGATTGACGTGCAAACTAAACAATGCTAAATAATATAAAGTAATCTGTTATAGGGAGAAACTTAATTTCGATTTATTTTCAGTTCTATGTTATTTTACATACTTTTACCTCTATCTGCAAACGCATATTTTATAATGTATTTCTAATAAAAGTTTATGAATACTCATTACCCAAACTAATACGGTAAATATTATCAAGTGTCTAAATTATTAAGTTATTATATAACAGAAATAATAAAAAGAACCAACAGACATTTTAATAAACACAAACCTAACCTATGGATCATAAACACAAATTATTGTTCCAAAGTATAAAAACAGAAGGAATGCTAAAAAGAAACATGCAACAGTTACTAAACATTAATCTTTAGTTAGACGATTTATGCATTTTAATTGCAAAAATAGTGACTTTCTTTTAATTTTGTAAGTATTTTTAAATTCTAATATTTTGTCCTCAACTTGTGGCGAAATCCTTCAGTTTAATGCATAGCATTAGCTGTTAATGGAAATGCAACAGAGTTAAACTCGTATCCCAAAGCCCAGTTAACATGAGTCAAACATCTAATTGTTGCATTAATAAAACATTGTCTCATCAGCTAAGGTATGTATTTGAAGTGGATTAATATAATTGCTTCCCTAGTTTCAACTAATTTGTTCTAATTTATGTGTGAAATTATTAGCCTTTATAATATAATGGTTTTTCTAGCTCTGCTTACCAGATCTAATTATGCAGGTGTAACAATCGTTTAGCGATAAAATTAAACGGCAAAGGCTTTATAAAATAAAACCTAAACACAAAATCCCACAACAAATACGTTTA
>JAGFPH010008009.1:44560-59979 GCA_018207615.1 Philaenus spumarius | reverse complement strand
ATATACAGATAAAATACTTATCTTCCCTGAATATCTCCCATGCTCTACAAACCAACAGCACTTTTTGAAATTACACTTTTGTTGTTCAAACTAATACAACTACAGATTTTTGTTTTTAAAATAAATTTAACATTTAGTACATATTGTGTTCCGTGATCTTTGTTTTTATTTACGTCAATAACATAATAATTTATTTTAACTCAAAAATATATTATTTTGTTCATAATTCACACGATGCTTTGCCTTATTTCTATCTGCATGTTAAACGTAAGATTTAAAATATTCACACTAATATAAATACAATATTTAGGGCTAAATTTATACTTCACCACTTACCAGACAATTCTATGTAATAACCATGATGCCATGAATAATTCACAACAGTACAAGTACATGTTTTGTTACTTACCGTAATCACATTTTTGCTATAGTTTTTACGGTATTATTAAAACAAATAATATTAATAATAATTTTCAAAGCAGACGGATAACTTCTTAGGCACACACACAATATTAACACGGATACGTTTTACCACTGGGAGCCAGGAGAAAAATTCGCCTAAAGGACCATACAATGGATCATAAAATCTATTCACAAGATTTTACAGGTAATAATTATTACTGTCATAAAAATTTTAAAACAAAAATAATGCCAATATTAAGAGCATTATATCATTTTTAAAATCATAGAGATTGATATGTTTAAAATAAATTTCTCAATTTGGGGTCAAGAGAAATTCCATATCTCACTAATGCCTATCCAACGGTAGATGTCCAGGGAATTGTTTCCCATTGTAAACAAATATATTGAAAAAAACAATCAATTGTTCGCTATATTTAAACATATTTAGGTGGTTGTTTACTATGTTGAATTATGGGTGATTGGAAACCATACTGAAAAAATTTAAGCGTTTGTCTACTAAGTTCAAACAATAAATTATTACTTAATATACTGCAAAAAATATAGTCATTTATTAACTACACTGAAAAAAGTAAGAAAATGTCTACTATACTGAACAATATAGGCTGTAATGATTAATAAAAAATAAGAATATGCTTATACCCAAATACTAGTCAGGAAAATCATAAGATCGTCTAGCATCTGCTTCAAGAATATGTTATGTTTCTGAGCCAGGTGAATACAAATTAAGAATATGTATGGAACTAAATACATTAAGTAATAGCTTAGCGTTATTTATAACCTTATTTAAGAATAAAGTTATGCTTGCACAAAGTCATGTCACTGTAACGGTAGATGACTTATATCAGAAAAACAGTGAAAGAAAAAAATGTATGAGTCTATTTCCATGCAACATAGATACTGTAATATTTGTTTTAATACTATAGTCTACACTTACCTAATGTCTTAATATTAAAGCTAGTAGAATAATAAGACTTGAATTTTTACTTGATTGCAACATTTTTATTTGGTCCCAATGTGTGGTTTTTTTAAAAATATTTTATTAAACATTTTTAATTTTGAATATAAAATTTAATTCGTTTTCATTGCGATATGAATGTCAAGTAGATAATATATAGTAAGGAAAACAAAGACATATTCTTTATAATATATTGTATATAATATTTAGATATATAATATACACCGCTTTATCAAGAGTGTTATTGAAAAACCTTTTATTGTTAATGGAACCAATGTATGTTTGATTAAGATGAATTTAAAGTAACACATGTTTACAATACTAGTCGCAACATTTTACTTCACCTATGGATCTGAAATTCTAAAACAAATTAGTCACATAAATCCTTGTTTATTTTCAATCTATAATAAGTTATGAATTTTATAATTGATAATTAACCTAATTACTTTAGTTTCGCTCTCGACCAATTGAACGGATTACAGTTTACAATTAATTTCACTTAATACACAATTTATTTTAATTTGACCACAATGCACTTAATGTTTCCTAAGTTTATAATTATTAGCTTTAACTTTGCTTCATTAGGCAACTTGTAAGACTTTATATTAAAAAAGTAATCATTCATTATGCCCTCTTGTATTCCCTCTGTTAATCTACATAGACCGATATTCCTACCGTTTGAAAATCTCAACTGTAACTTTCATATTATAGAACGGTTAACTTGTGCTAATTTATCTGTTAATTATAAATTTGTTACAAGTGTTCCGTTTACTTCTAACAATTTTATGCTCGAGCAGCAGTAAATTGTATTTAGCTAAGGATCCTTTGAATTTATTATTATAAAGGAAATAGATGTCTGGAGGTGGGTTACCTAAGATAGTATATCCATAATACTTTTTAGAAGTTTAAACTTGTGATTACAATATTCAATAATTTTAATAGAAAACAATTAATATCCAGTGTGTTAATTATATAATTTAAATTTTATTTTATTTCTGCTCACATGAAGGTCAATAATAAGAGTAATTAAACATGCTATAGTAATTAATAAGTTTACATTACATATACATTTAAACAATAGATTTGTAAAAGTATTTTGTATTAAATTTTAACAAAACATAATTATTTATTGTTTAATAATATGTCAAAAACTTTTCATATTTATAAGTTTTTATTATTAGTTAGGAATTTTCCTAAGAAATCTAATTTATTAATTCCAAGTTTTAAATAGAATTATTGGAAATTGTATATTTAGTAATGCCTTTTGAATTATTCCCGCAAATATAAATATTTAATATTACTTGAATTTTTAAAACCTATACAGTACACCTTAGTTTTTAAAGTAAGCTATGCCTTAAACTTTGGTGTTAATGAATTACAAATTTGTTACATAGACTCATTTATAAATTCAAATATAAAATATATTTAATAATTACATTCACCTAAAGAGCTCTTTAATTTTTTTAAATGATTTAATGATACAGAATTTCTAAACAAATATGTTTTATGCGCCTATTTAAATTGATATTAAACCGTGATTCAAAAAGATAAAATATAACATTGCTCTGTTATTCATTATTGTAAACAGTATATGTTAAAAAAGGCTTTACTTCACTAACAGTTTTTAGATGTATTTATGTCTTGTTCAAAACATATTATTTCTTATTACTTGTTGAATTAGATGTATTAAATTGTAGTGTATTTCAGAATATTTGTAAATGCATTCTAATTTTTAACGTTATAAGTTATTACAAATTTTAAAATAAGCATAACAACAGAACTCGCTTAAGATTTAAAATTACTGTGTATGGAATCAAACCACCATATTCCACAGCGTATGAGGAATTCCTGAGGTAAGATTAATCCTATCTATGGCCGTCTATCTCCGATTTATCAAGTAGGTTGCATACACCTGCTTTCTAGCATGGTTGGGTCAGAACCATGCTCTAGCAGTTTTTTCAACATTATTTCTTAAGATGAGTAACCAAAGTCACTCTCATCTTAATGAAGGCATGCCAGACAAATTCTTCCTTCACGTTAAATAAAGATGAAATTAAATACTTACTTGGCCATTCGTAGAAAAACTAAACCATTTTTTATAGTTAGTTGTCTGCCAGAGAGATTAAGTGACTAATGCGGCACAAAGAAGCTAAATGAAAGAAATGATGTTCGAACATGTCATTGTGTCGATTATACCAGCCAATATACGTTGAAGTTTGGTATAAATACTATATTATTTATATAATTTTATATAGTTCTATATAAGAAAAGATTAAAATATATGTTTCGAGAATGATGAATTTATCAGCAGAAATATTGTGTAATCTCACTTCTCTGTAGTGTCACGTACAAAATGTAGGCTGAATTAATGTCTTAAATCTAGTAAATATATTTCCCAACACGTACTAGCCAAGGAAATAGCTTCCATAATACGTTCTACTTTACTAATTTCATCCTAGCATTAAGATTAGGTTTCTCTCTTACCTCTTTGCAGCTTTTCGAATTGGTACTTAAAGAAAGGTTTTAAAAAGTACATTTAGTACGATTTAATACATTTGTGTGTGGATTTTTCGAATATTCTTAGTTTATCTGTTACAAAAAAATATAATTTAGAAACATTACAATTATTTTCTGCTAATTTTATACCTGCAAATTTAGTAAACCAAGTATACATGTTATTATAATTTCTGTTTTATTTTCAAGTATGTCTATACAATATAAGAAAATAAACTGAAAATAGAGTTAATATAATGTTTATAAAAATGTTTGTTCTTTTAAAATTATGTTCGCTTTTTAATTGCTGATATTTAGTCACAATAAGAAGAACACGTACGACCGTGTGTATCGCAGGGTTTATTTTAACATCTAAACAATTACAAAGTGTTAAACTTTAATATTTTTATAATGTGTTTTTCGTTTGTGTTTAGTGTTTTAATTAAGTAATAGGTTTGAACACCTGTTGAAGCCGACAGTATTAGGCGATACAGCACTATAGTGGTTTTATCATAACAAGAATTGCATTAACTAAAATGGTATTTATATATACAAATACAGGTTATTAATGACTGAAACTGCATTATGCAATTTTTGTACCTGTATTATGTTATATAAATGACTTTACAAAATTACATAAACTATAACGAAGATCATGAGCATCAATATGACCTTAGTATTCACAATTAACATTATCTAGTAGCAACAATCTCTTTAAACGAGGATGTTCGATAATTATGCATTTATGTATACGTAGAATGTATAAAGTACACATATTTTTAATTATTATTTTATTTAATACCTATCATTTTTTAAACCAACTGAATACTAGATGAATGAATACACGCCATGTTTGTTACAGGAAACGTTGTACGTCATATTTGAAAGATAACCGGTTTCGAATATTATAACTCACTTTCAAGTCTTACCGTAAAACATGTAATAATAAATTTAAAAAAATAAAAAAACAATTATCTAGAATAACAATTAATAATGAAAACTAACATGACTGCAAAAGATATACGGAAAAGATATGTAAAGCAGTAGTTTAGTCAATGAAACAGTTCTGGAAGCAAGACCTTTCAATATTTTAAATTCGAAATAAACTTAAACAATTTTCAGTCAGATAGCACATCAGGAATTACGTGATGGGAAATAACTAAACAGAAAACATGTGCATACTAATACAGAAAACTATTTAAACAATTTAAATACTTAATGCAATTTTAGTTACTAATAACTAATATGTATGTATATATATATATATATATATATTTTTTTTTTTTAATGTAATAATATAAAAGACATTTCTCCACTTTAATATTTTGCCTGTTTGTAAATAAAAGAAGAATATGCGTTTTTAATAGTTTTATAAAAGTTATGAGTTTTGACTCATTTGAAATCAAGCAAAAAAACTCGTTCTTCAGTTTTTGTATAGTAATATGGCCTTGTTTTTCATATTATTTTTCTTGTGATATTTCGTTATTTTTTATAAGTAGATTTTTTATTTCTGTTTGAAGTATTTAAGTATATAGTGTAGTCAAGATCAACAAAATCAGTTTACTTCATCTTGATTTATTGATTAATTATTAGTTGAAAACAGAAAGAACTTATAGCATCATTAATGGATCTGAATCTGTTCGCTTCACTTGCCAACCCCTGCATTAATATAATGTGATGCCAATGCAAATTACAAATTCCATAATTTTGTTCATAATTTAAATTTTTTATATTAGTAATCGTTACGGAAATGATGATTGATTAGGACTGAGGCACTTGGGTCTACATTGGATGGTGGGGATAACTGTGACCTATACATAATGATAGTCATAGATTAAAATAAACAATCAACATCCCCAACATTTGTCCACAAAATCCCTACTTTTAAGTATAATTTTAAATTTGTTTATATTTTTTTTAAATATCGTGATTAAATTATTGTAATAATGATCATCACATATTATATTGAACTTAAAATTTACTTTAACTATTATAAAAACAGATAGCCTACACATTTTATAATTTAAAGTTCTCAAAAGATGCTTATTCACTGAACTATATAAACTAGTTAACTTGGTAAAGGAAGGCAAATCAACTGTTGCGACAAATAGAAACGTTAGTTTATGAGGGAAATTTAATAAGAATAGATAAGATAAAAGTTGCACAACATGTATCATACATTTAGGTTTGAATGTACCAGTAATGTTTTATTTAGTGTATACATCAAACAAATTCTTTATTACTTAGACATTATTGAAACTAAATATTTGCGTTATTTTCTGACTTGTTTAATTTGTATTTATTAAAAATGACAAATTCGCATTATTTATTTGCATGCTATATTTAAAACTTTGTTGTATACAATTGATAAATACCAATATTAATATATTAATTGTTTTGAGTACTACGTAGGAAATGATAAAACTATATTATTAAGTATTGAAGTTACCATCATATGCATTTTTTATTTTTATTTAAAATCACGTTTGATGTCATGAACGAAAAATCCTTTCCAACTTTCAGTCAAACCAATTCAATTAGTGTTTAATAAAAGGGACGAGACACAAGAATTCCCTTAGACGTAGTACAAATTTGCAATAATTGTTTTTTTTTATTAATTTAAATTGGAAAGCTATTTTATTGGAAATAAAGTAACACAAAATTTAATTATTCCATCTGTCCTACTTTTAGAAATGTTTTGTTTAAGCGTAGTAATAATTGTAATAATTAAATTATCCAACATTCTAATTCAATGTTAAGTGTAATGTGCATGTGACGCAGAAACTGGTATGGCGATCGACGTTTTATTCTTCACTTTCGGAACAAAAAACTACTTACGAATATTTTCCTGCTAAACCAAGATAATCTAGAAAAAAAGGCGGCTATTCTCTTAAGCAAAGATATTACCGTACATTTGATTATGTTGTTGATTAAGGTTTGATAGGGTATCAAAAACATAAACTATCATTTTATCAGTTTTGGTTTATTTCAAGGGTTTCTTTTTACAAGATTCTTTCAGTTTTCAGTTCTAGTCCTTTCATTTCTCCCAGTCTTGTCTGTTCGAATTGAGATTTCAAGACTTTTACTTCGTGTTACTTAGTTTCGTTTCATCTTTTCATGGATGAAGACTGTCTCATCGCAGTTGCCGTGGCGTCATCGCCCTTGAAAAACTTCAATTGAGTAAAGCTTCGTACCTAATATTCGAAATTCGTCGTCACATGAACATTAAAAGAGGGAACGTTGTTATTTTAAGTTTTGTAATAATTGCTTTGCTTACACAATTCTCCAGCAAGTGCTTAATTAATCATAGTACAGGTGAAAAAACATGGACCAAGACCGGGATTAGAATTCAAGACCTTTACTATTCCGTTTTTAACACTCTAATTATTTTCAATATCAGTAACAAACAATTAGAGGTTGTTGTGGAGGTAATCAGTCTATTACTTAAAAAAATGCAACAAACCCTACAAGAGAGATAATATCGGCTCTTATCTGGTGTGATCAGGCTGGCTCAGTTGGCAGAGCGTTACCACGTAATTTTAAAGGTGCTGGGTTGGAATCCCGAACTTAGTCCATGTTTTTTCACTTGCAGTTTGGTTAGGAAACTTCGATTTCAACCATTTGATTATTTGAATTATTTACGTATGTGTGAGGATTTAAATTTTCTGCTACTATAATTAGTGAAGTCTTTTATAAAGAAGCAAAATACAAATATGAGAGTGGCTATAACTCCTCATGAATGGTTAATTTAAAAATTTACATTTTTGGTAAGCATAAGCACTTAATAAAATCTTAGGTTTCATACAGTCATCAACGCCAAGTTTAAGTAAAATAATACCTGAAACTTGTAAAGCCTTCATTGAAGTACTCAAGGATTATTTAAAGTTAAGTAACGTACCTATTAAGCTTTGTATACAAAACACCATAAGTAACACCATTTTGTATACAAAAAGAAAAGAAGTTGATAGTAAAGTTTGTATTATATCATAATATTACTTCATTAGAATGAGCTTATTATTATTTATCACAATATTCCTAAAAAATCTGTGGAACTGATGCATGGTCTTCTTGTGTAACAGGAGGAGTAATATTTAAATTATATTATCGGCTGGGAATTTGAAAAAAGATTGTAGTGACTGCAAAATCTGAAAGTGGTTTTGAGTGCACCCTCGAGAAATAACTTGACGTAAGTTGCGTCACTATTGAAGACAACATGTTCAAAGATTTCATATGCCATTAAAATATTTCAATTTTTAACTTAAAGTATCATTTTCAGTTAGCTTATTATTTAACTCTTAAACAACATGCTTTCCAAATCTATCATGCTGACCTACTTTTACGGCATCACTCTTTTTAACCTTTCTGCTACCAATTGAAGCACTTTTTTGCTTGACGTAATATACTTTTAACCACTAAAAGTTGGTCCCTGAGCTTCCTGTTGAAGGAAGGGTTTGGCCTTTGACGTCTCTAAAGTTCGGGTTGAGGTAGTGTGGGTCCATCCTGTTCCACAAGCTAGTTTTTAATTGGAAAATTTCAATAAAATTACAAATAAAGTCGTGGGTTTTTTTACATAGTTTCATAAAATTGTCACCTCAAATAAATGAAAAGCGAACGGATTGACCGAAACAAAGTGTTAAGTTCTCATTCGACAAATGATTTAAGGTAGCTAAAATGAGAACGAAAATGGAACAAATATGCCTGGCTATCCTGTCAGGTCCCCTTCCCCGTTTCGGATTTCCTATTAGTTTTTGCTTTTTACGCACAAGATGAATGGACAGTTTTACTGAAGCTGAGGCGAAAATGAGAACTGAAAAATTATCTTGTTAAAGACACTTTAGGGAGCTAAACCTTGTCATAAAGATATGTAATTCTGATATTTTCGGTTGATAGTGTATCCTGACTAATCTGCAAAGAGTAATGGAAGCCCATAATGGTGGAGGCGATAGACAGACCTTGCAAACACAACAAATTATAAAAGAGTAAGTGATGAATGAAGCAAGAGATGTACTGGTCATAACCGAATGGGAAACTTCAAAATTTTAATGCATCTAGTCACTTCTGCATGACTGAACGTCAACCTGGCAAAACACATACATAAAGATAGACTGCTCACTGATAATATGATGCCAGTTGAACAAAATAGCTTCCTCGAATCCGTGGTAGAAGTAGGAGTAAAACTTAAGCAGTCAAAAGAGCTTGACAGGCTGGCTGATATTTTGGGTACGCTATAGTTTTCAAAGCAACGACAGAAATAGATTCTAGAACCTCATAAAATAGTAGTCGAAGGACTAGCTCTCTTTACTTGGATGCACTCTAATATATCGCTTTACTCCTGTATCCCTAAAATTGCCTTATCCTGCGGAAAATCCTTTTTTTCCACACTAAGTAGTTTGGTGCTTAACAGTATAGACGACGTTTTGCTAAATTGTCAATTTTACAAAGATCAAATGAGGTCAAAACTGTGTTTTCATTACGATATTTAATACTGTCAACCACATCTGTAAATTTCGTTCACCTAATAAATGGCCACGGCTGCCAGGCCATATCCTTTATTGTCGTACTGGCGAATGTTTGTGATTGAACTGACAGATTTGCAGTACTTTTCGTTGAAGTTCAACCCAACCAATCGTGACTGCCAACTTACCTCCAGCCATGAACCGTTCACGACATAATAGTAGTGACAGTTTAGCTATTTAAATGGGGCATATATCAAGCAAGTATATACGATTTCGGGGGTCTTGTTAGAACTGTGCTATCCCAGTATGGATTAATTTGTTTCTCATGCCAACTTTAATTTTTACTCTTTAAGCAAAGAATATGTGTTGAATCTTTGCCACTCCACAGTATAATATTAATTATGCCCTGGTAGATCAAACACAGTTCCTCTAGTGTGGATTTGTATCATCTGTTTTACCTCTAATGAAAAACCTGCGATATTATCTAATTCCTTGAATATTATTGAACGTGGTCAAAAATAAATGATTTTTAGTAATTTCATGCTACATGTAAACGTAATGGAAATATCAAAACATAAAAATTGGTCTTCATAGGTCATGCCATCTTGACAGTACATTTACAGTACAGTATAACTTTGTTTTAATTCCAAAACAATGGTCTGCTTCCCGTTGGAAGGGTTATGCGTACATGCTTTCTCTCTGCAGACCCATATTGACAGTATTCATACATATAAAGAGTCCCCTAATCAAACACGAAGACATCGCTACCATAATTTTACAAAGTTTAGACATCTGACCATTTGCCTTCATAACTTGTATTGCGTCTCAAAAGTGCAGCAGTCCTCACTTATTCAATCTTTCTGTTTTTAAGGGATATTGTTGAGGTATTCCGACACTTTTTTTACAAACATTTTAATGATTAATCTATTTAGAACGTTAAAATTAATAATATTGCTCCTGAATCAAAATAGAACATTTCATGCTATGTACCAGGATTAGGAAGAAGTAGAAATCAGCAGCTGAATCTATTTTATTGATTTCGTCTGAAATCAATTTGCTCTTATAGTCCCGCTGAAAAATATTGATTAATTATCAATCCTTTTAATTGCATGACATGAACGTATAATAGAGATCGTTTTAGGTAAGATGAGTCGTCCACAATTTCTTTCCTCCGTCATCTTCGGTGCGCAGCACGATATGATAAACTCCTGGTCTATCATTAGGATCGTGTCTGCTTTATAGCTTGGGACATTAACTTGGCTTACGTACGCTCCCACAGACTTCCTGGTGTCATTGATTACCACTTTTCGATCTTGGTAGCTCTATGGAATGGACTCGGCAGCTGCATGAAAATGTTCAATATACTATTGTGTTGATGCAGCGGTTTCTATAGTTGACGAGCCACCTCAATCTGAAAACATCGAATATGCTTCTCGTTGCGGGCTTTTACTAAAAATTATTTTCGTAGGAAAGCTGGTTGTTGATGGGAACTTGTTTCAAGTCCTATTTAAACCCTGACCTAAGGCTGGAAAGTTTGAATCTCCTTTATCACTTTAATTCCAAAAGAAGTAATTCGGAAGCAACCAACGTATTTGCGGATGTGACCAAAGATGTATTTCATCCAAGTGTGCTGACGGGTTAGACGTTAATACAAAGATGGAAATTCTGATTGGAAGATAGTTAAACTTTTCCGCTACAGCAGCTCATTCCGAGATCTACGTCTTTTCATTTCATAACTTGGGAAAAAGTTAAATTTACGGTAAAATTAACATAACTGCCATGTTTGTGACGTCATTATTTTGGTTAAGTAATTGTAACCAGAACAGTATGGGGCAGAAGTACTCATTCAGACTTGCACTCTTATTAAAAGCTTTGCAATTTCTTAAACAAAATTTAAGTATAAAGTTAATTTAAATATATAAGATACACATGTTCATTATCAAATGTATTTTACAATAATATTTTAGATAGTACTTAAGTGTTTGATATATTTAAGTGTTTAAGTATTTTACAATTTACTACTAGAACTATATTGACCCATCAAAATCGTAATTTTGTACGCCTATACAAATTAAAAAAATAACAAAACATTCAAACACTTGTAGTAGCTAGCAACATTTATTAAATGGGTTGAGTTTGATTTGTGCTACAGCAATAAATTTAAAAATTACAACATTCAAAAATATTTACTTCAGACTTGAGCACAATGTGTAAAAAAGAGCGAAACAAAGATTATTCCCTGCTACACAAAGAAGGATGCTGTTGGTGTTGCAAAATAAAACAAAATTCTAATCTAGTTTATAGTTTATCGATATTATTTTGTATAAATATTATTATACTTACAAGATATATTTAACAAATGTTATATTTTTAAAACATGGAAACAGGAAATCGTAATTGAGTAATTTCAAAACTAATATCTATAAAGAACACCTTAAAATATACAGTTTCATCATAAAGTATGAATTTGAATTTGCTTAGATGTTTACAAATATTATATATTTTGTTTAATAGACACTATATTAAAGGTCCAACAATTTTGTATTAAACAATGATTTTATAGCCTATATAAAAAACAAAAAAAAGGAAAATTAACATATATATTCAGAAATAACTAATTTAATATAAGTCTAACTTGAATGGCTGACTATATTTGAAAATTTAAGTCTAAACACGTTTGCAGAGTTATTTACTAAACTTCTTTGAATAGGATTAAGAAAACCTACAGAATTACTTTAAATTCAATGTAATTACTTTTCCGTGGAGTTGGATTGAATATAAAAGCATCGTATTCTTGTCGTTTTGTGTCAAACTTTGAATAAAGTTTGAAACTATTTTTACACAAAGAAAATATGAAAGATTTTTTCAAACTTAATGTTTAATATAAACAAGTAATGTAGTGTAAATAAAATCTTAGAATTGTATTAAATCTTTAGCTTTTATAAGAAAAAAATATTGTATAGCATGTTTTACTAATAAATTTTTTTATTTCGATTAGAAAAACTTTGTCTTACGTTAAAATATTTTCGATTTATTCTGTTTTATTTATGACTTTGGATGGAACTATTAACACTGTTTATTTTTCATATTATTACATGGTTTTTATAAATAACTATTTGGAGCATTATAGAATTGTTGGAGCATTGTCGAAATTATAAATGTTTTAGTTGTTGTTGATGAAAAATGTTTCCACTGGTTAATAATTTATCTAGTTCTTGAGGAGCACCTTGCTGTAAAACTGCAATGTTGAGGATTGGACAGTCACTCGGAAATCTATTCTATCTCTTTAATTTCCCACTTCTGCCACTTGAAACAACAGTATTTGTATTGTATTTTAAAGCTTCGTAGATTACCAAATTAGTGACTATAACATTTTCTTTTTAAAATTTTACAAGATTATCCTAGAGTTGAGAAATATAAATTTTGATTTCCTGCTCTATTGTATCATATTCAGTGTTTTAAAGTGTGCAGCAAGTATTAGAAGTAGTTCTTTTACAATAATGTAATGTAAAATCAAAGTCCTGTACCATTTTAGTTTTATTAAACAAAGTTTTAATGAATCCAGTATATTTAGAAGTAAGAAATAAGATACCTTATACTATAACAGAAAGCCTAAATAACAAGATTATATTATTACGTAACAAATTATTATTTACGGTAATGACCAGCCCAAGACAAGGTTGTTATTGTATCGTGATATTAGGTATCTATTAGCGATTGGAACTTTATGTAGGGCTAGTTCGTCAGATTTATTAATACTATTTCAACAATAATTAATTGGGTAAGAAAACCTTAGTTTAGAAGGGGTCCAATTAAATGCATAATATATATTTTACAATATTTTGCCAAACTGTATTGACCGTAATTCCTTGCAGTAATAGTAACTGTTCTAATTTCAGTAACGAATAAGCAATTTTATTTTAATAACATATTATCTTTAAATGTATTAAGCTTCTAACGTTTTATTAATGATATTCTTTTTTGAGACAAAATGTTAATTCTGTAGGTTACAAAGTAAAGTTGCAATAAATGTACTTTAGATGTTATTCGTACGTCATTGGGCAATTCAATCTGTGCAGCATTCCATTGAAATCAAAATATTTAGTTTATTGGTGTGTTTTAATACAGTACCACATACATCTCAATTCAGTAGACATTTTGAACAATATCATTTCTAATAAAAATAAAAATGGGTCAATTCTGTTAGTTCAGTAAACAGTATGTATTAGTTTAATTTCTATTGTATATAAAATCAATTCTGTAGAGTATTTAGTTTTTATTATTTGTTTGCTTTACTGGCTAACCAATGGCATTGTTTATTACTTGATTATTTTAAAAGGCACAGGAAACATTAATACACAAAAGAAAGGTTTCACAGTATTTCGTTTAGCACTTCAAACAATTAAAATAAGCTTGACTAAATTTGCCTGGAAAGGACATAGTTCTAAACAAATTATTTACTTCCTATAAGTTGAAATACATTTAAAAAAAACTATACCGAAATGTATAGTACCTAATCAATAACTAGATAACAATTGGCAGAGATAAAAAAAAACAAAGTATATAGAAATATTAAATAAAATTGGACAAATAGAGGAAAACTTTTAAAAATCAGGAACAAATCATAGATACACAATTTTAATTCGGACAAATACTAATTTATTGTGTAAAAACATTTTAAATTGACGTGTCAGGTTTTATTATATTTATAGAATAATATAACTTACCCTACCTATGTATGCATTTATTCTTATAAATTAATACATATCTGCTAAAATTTAAAGTTATCCTTACACGCAATTCCCGTTTCCTGACCCAAAAAGTCAAGAATAATAAGGTTAATCCTCAATAAGTGAATATAATTTTCCGTAAGTGTTTTACTTATAATATTTATTAATTAAGATTAACAACTCGACTTCAAGGTGCTCTTAGCAAAATTTTTTTGTCAGTCTATTCTAAATTTGTTAAATGCCATAGATTTAGAGATTTATATTTACTGACAAAGATATTATTTTACCATAAATAATATTCCATGTTAAGTAATTAATCGCTTAAAAACTAATTTGTCATCAAAGGTGTACATAAAAAGATGAAATACATGATCAATAATAAAACAGTTTCATGTTAGATATTATTGTAAAATGTAAAATGTTCTTTAATTTCAATAAAGGTTTTAAGTCATTTGGTTTAAGGTTAAAAATCAACCATAATAATAAAATTGAAATAGAAAACACAGTTTTATGATTTAATTATATTGTTAAATTAGTCAAATATGAATCTATTGTAGTTTTATTTTATTACAATGGCTTTCATATAGCAGTTACATAAATTGTGAAACTTATAAAGGAACGATATATTCTTGTTTAAATGCTCTAAAATGTATAAACTTCAACACAAGTGTGTTTAACTATACATATTACTACACACATACACACCCCCCCACACACACACATATACATTTATACACACATAAATAACCTCCAATATCCTAAAAAATCAACTTCTTTAAGTGATAAAACATGACTAAATAAAAGATACTTTTAAGAAAATGGACTTGATACTTTTTTTGAAGCAATGTTACATGTCTAGGTGTATTGTAAGTGTAACAGTTCTTTTACAACTTCTCCTCCGATGCCAGCCAACTGAACACAAACCGTTATCGCTACCAGAAGTTATGTAAAACTGAATTTTGGCCTAATCTAGTCTTAAAATATCTAAATTATTTATGAAGTAGATAATTAGATTTTTTGAAAAAGTTTTGGTATTGCCGAGATTCGAATCAGCAGAGTCCATACCAATAGACTAACGCTTTAGACGGTTAGGCTACAATCACATTGCTAGTTTGTTACATTTCAGTTGGGTACATAAGTGTAACAGACTGTCCTACATCACAGGCTTAATCCGTTAATAGCCATAGGCCTAATCTTAGGTTACTACAATGTATAGTTTAATTAATAATACCTCTGAAATGAACATTGTGTTTCCTCATTTCGGAAGTTGTGTTAAAAACTAAACATTGTGCTTCCTCATTTCGTTAGTTGTGTTAAAAAAAATAAACATTGTGCTTCCTCATTTCTTAAGTTGTATCAAAA
>JAGFPH010008009.1:32706-42757 GCA_018207615.1 Philaenus spumarius | reverse complement strand
GTTATGTAATCTACAAGTATTTACAAGAAGCAAGATAATTTTTAGAAGCTTTTAGGTAAAGGGAAATATTATAACCTGCCAAGTGTTTTATAGTTTAATTTCCTTTCAGGTGACTTTCAATTTTAAATACACCTTAACAGCCCTATATTTCTTTTGAATATATTTTGCTATGTGACATTAGAGCTTTTCTGTTAAATATAAGGTTTCGTAATTATTATTGTGAAAATATAAGCTTAAGATATTATGTACAAGTATGGATCATATAGAAATCTTCTAAGTAATTATTAACTACGTTAATTAATTATTGAATTACTATATAAATAATAAACAGAACACAATTACAAATCATAAGTTTCTAACAGTAATCACTACTGAAGGTGATGACTAGTTCACTGAAACGAGTTTGAGTATTAAAAGTTTTTATAAGAAACTGTAATCTGTTTATTATGTATTGTTTCTTTCTCATAAGTCTAGTTCAAGTTTAAACGTTATAATGTTGAAATGAAAGAAGGAATTATGAATTTGTACATTGAGATTGTTTCTGTATATATGCTATAGAATATTCTGCATGCAAATAATCTGTCAATAAGATAAAATACAATAAAACTATTTTAAAAACAGTATGTTAATTTAAGTATTTGACAATAAGTACCTTGGAACACAATATTTTTCAAACAATAAAGTATAGCATTTATTTTAAAATGTATAGCTATACTACCATTACTACAAAAATATAGAGTCACTATATTTTACACTTTAAGATACAGAATTATGGCTAGACTACATTTAATGTTCATTGTATGGTGTCCAAGTCACTTTGATTAACAAATAAATTGTAGTAATAAATACCTGATTTTTGTTCCGTCATGTGACTTCTATTATGTCTTGTTTTAAGACGCGTTTCGGAGTCGGGACTCCATCATCAGTTATCTCTCCGTAGAGTTCGTCAAAACATTAAAACACATACGAACACGTGTAAACACACACAAAAAACACATAAAAATACACACTTAATACACAACATAATTTTTCACGTGCGCACTGTAGCATGGTCCGCGGACTAGTGATTGCTGCGGTGGGTCCAAAGTTGAAACTATGAGGTTGGTCTTATCAGTCTATTGTATCTCAAAACTGTTTCATATAATGAGTTGGATTGGAAAGATAATTTTTCATTCAGTATGGTATCAGGTGACTGTTTGAATGCCTTGTAAATTTCAAATTCTTCAGTTGCATTCATCAATCGTCCCTTTTTTAGAATATGGAGTGGTGTCATGTTTGTTTCGAAATCAGTGTATGAGTGATTGCAGTCAATTAAATGTTGCGCAAAGTTAGATCTATTGTTCGCGAACTGACTTATAATGCTCATTTACATATAATTAGAATACATAGACTTATCACATTTGTGGCGTATATTGCATTGGCACAAGTAGTTATAGACAAATATATATCCTGCAATTGATGTATTATGTCTAGAGAGCAAGCCGTAAAATCTCATTCCGATAAAATGGATCAATCTGAAATACTTTTCGATAATACAATCTTCTCCAAACCAATTTCGACCAGATTGAATTGAACTTCTTGCAAGGCGAACACTTGTTCTTTTCATTTGGTAATTCTTTTACGGCTCTGCGTGTTTTTCTTAACATAACCGTCAACGGTTTATAAACATATTTTAAATCCTATTTTAAAATTATAACATTTTTTAGAAAATCCTATTTCTATATTTTTAGTAGGTAGAGTGTTTTTAAAGTTGGTTTACTTTCTCAGAATGTAAATAAATTCAACTTCTGTAAACATGATAATTTGATACTGAAACAACATAATGAACGATAGATCAAAGAGTTTTTTATTGTTTGTTTTTTATTACAATATACTTTAGTTCTAATTTAAATATTTACGTGAAAGGAAGATGGTTGTCTGATATTAGCCACAAACGAGAGCCATGATAACGTAAACTGTAACGATTACAAATAATATACTCTTGTTTTAAAAAGTAAGAACATTAAATCCAATAAAAAATTACTTATACGTTTGTTAGTTGTGGTGATGAAATTTTTTACTGGCTTACTGTTATTGTTACTTTTATCTAAAAGTAATATAAGGTACCAATGTACATTCAATTACGAATTAAATAGACACATTGAAAAAGCATTGTAAAAGGTCAAGGTAGGCTGTAAAACAATTCACTTCCTTTGACACTTTCACTGCTAAGGACGCACAAGTTAGCTTGACACTGAACACTATGAGAAGCGGCCGACGCACAGTGCATAGCGTGCTTCGCTCGCCAACTCCCGTATTGGGGGTATTTTCAATACACAATACATTGCGTGCTTCGCATGCCAACCCCCGTATTGGGATTATTTTCAATACACATTGCATTGCATTTGTACGAAAATCCCCGTATTGGGGAGTATATTCAATACACATTGCATTGCCTGCTTCGCACGTAAATTAGCCCATAATAAACGTTTTTCGACAAAAGCCTTGCAAGATCTATACCTTTGTATAGATCTTGTAAAAACATAACAGTATCTACAGTAATATCAATTTTAAAACAGGATCCATTACGGAGTTATTGCACCTTCTGCGCACTATACTCCAACAGAATTATTTCTCTTTTGATGGAAATTTCTATTTCCAGATTGATGGACTGACAATGAGTCTAGTCCAATATATTCTCTCGAGTATATTGTCTGAGGTCTATCCGAATCATACCAAGAACAGTAAAATTGTTTCATTTGTAAACAAACACGCAAATATAATTTCGTTATACCACCGTTACGTTGAAGATGCTAGTATGTTTTACAAAGTTACCGCTAGACAACTAGAATTACTTAATCAATATTTAAATTATGTAGCTCCTAAGTTGAAATTTACTTTGAAAATTGAAACAGATAATAAAATATATTTCCTCGACCTAACCTTAAGCAAGCAGCGAGATACACTTGGGCACAAAATATACCGCAAACCTACTGACACGATCACACCATTCACACTACGTCTTACCGGTGATAATAGATGATGGCAGCTTACCACAGCCTATTTAATTACTCAATAGGTATAATTAAAACTTAGAACTGGCAATAATCAAACACGTAGCAGTGGTGAATGGTTATTGTAGCACAATGGTGGACAAAATTGCACCAGTATGGAGATTTTACACAGATGTAGAAAGTCCCCTTTTATATCTTGTTTGGAGAAAATGCATATTTACAACGCATTCAAGTACGAACATAAAATAATACCCTGAATGGAAAACTGAAGTACAACTCTAACATAATGTTTAATAGTGTTCATCGTCATTAAAGATATAAAATCACAGAGCTCTAGTTGTAAGATAAGCAATCTTCAGATCAAGCAAGAGGGGGTAGGTTAATTCCGACAGGTGCAAGTACGGGGTTAGTTACAGTTATGTTCAGTCGGCTTTCCAGCATGATCGTTATGTGTCGTGTAATTTGGACTTGTGATGTTTTTCATTTATGTAGTTTATTTATTTTAAGCTTTAAATTTCTTATGACTTTGCCTTGGAAGGTTAAGACTTCCGAAACCAGTAGTTATCAAAATCACCATTTAGAACTGTCGACGGTTGTCGGAAGTAAATCAGGAGGCAAATCTTTATGAATAAATTTCAATTAGAGTATTTTTGGCCAAGAAAAAAAATAATGTTGAAACATTTTCTAATTAAAAAAAAGTATAAATATAAACGTATATTATTGTTTCATATTCTACAGCTTGTCAGCAATAAAACTTTTTTTGTGGTTTAATCACAAAAGTTACATTTCACCATTACCATTTTAACCTTTATTGTCGCTCACCCCTAACCGATTGCAGGAATTTTAGAGGCATTTATTAAGACACAGTCGAATCCTTGCAGTTATTTAAGGCTCTATCGCATCTACACAATTATTTAAAGCTCTAACGAATCTCAAAAATTATTTAAGGCTCCATCGCATCTCCGCAAAAATTGAAGTGTACGTCGCATCTCCGCAATTATTTAAGGCTCCGTTATAACATTAATACATTGATACAAAAAATATTTCTTAATAACCCGAAAATAAAATTAACTATATGAAGCCAAAAAGTTTTCACTTCTAACTGCAGTCCTGCGACTGCCTGTTTTTGGGTCTGTCAGTTTTATCGTCTTTCTGTTTGTTTGTTTGTCCGGGATAATCTCCAGCTAAACAAAACCTCAGAAGCTAATTTGTAATTTTTAAGTACGTTCGGGAGTTATGATTAACAAACTTTTGGAAAATAACATTTTTAGCGTTTATTGGTGCATAGCTAATAATTTACGCAGGCCTAAAAGGAATACATACATCGATTTGGGCAAAACTCACTGTGCGTTTTTAGGCTATGGAACTCGGATTTAAAGCAGTGGTTTATAAATTGCGTGTAACTGTAAGGCACAATATTTATTTAATCACAACTGAGAGCGATGCCGCAGGCATCATCTAGTTCATAATAAAATCGAATTGAAAAATGTTCGTCTATCTTATTTGAGATCGATTAAACTTGTGTTGATGGCACCTTTTAAATATCTCTCAAAGTTAAATAGTTGATAAAAAATTTATTTTTATAAAATTACTTTCAAGAATGTTTTACGAAAATGATTTTTTTTGTAAATTAAATTTGTTTTCTATCCATCTCGAAGCAACAACAAAACAAGACTAACGTTGTTGGGAAGTTCCCAGGATCACGCTGTTGAGTCCTACCACGATAGTGTTTACTGAAACGCCAATAGGTAATAGAAAGATAGCATTGAAAGGACGCGGTGACCCAATTACTTTTGCAGATAGTGTGCACCGAGCCTTATTTTATTCCACTTCAAAGTTGAAATTGTGCTGCACAAATAGTAAAAACAAAATTTAAAAACTTGCGGTGATACTGTTAGGCCAAGGCAGTCCTGTCACCGTCAAAAAGTAAACTAAATTTGACTGGCACGTTTCTTCCTAGATGTATTACCGCCGCTCGGTATTTTTAGGGAAATGTGTAAACTATTGCATTGGAATAATTTTGCGCTACTATTTACCTATAGACAATAGTAGCGTGGTACCTACTAGTCACGGAGACAATTCCAATATACAGCACGATGCGGATAGTGTGCCTGACATAAATACGTACAGTACGATTTTTTTAACCGTGCCCTCGGCCACGGTTGTACTAACCTGAATGATAACGTTAGAAATCGCTCTGTCTACTCTAACGCCGAGCGGCGTGAAACAGAGAAAACCGAGCGTCAATAACACTGTCATTTAATACACTTAGCAAGGATGTAAAATTATGAAACTTTCACGGATACGCAGAAAAGAACCATACGATTCGTATGATGTAAAAGAAAATTAATTACAAAACCTATTTCATATTTAAAAAATCAATATTACAACAATGTACTTTAATAATGACATGAAATGTTCACACCGATGGAAAGTTTTTTTATTTGTTGGTCAGAGACAAAGTCTTCGCGAGAAAGTTTTAGATAAAGGTCCAAATTAAATATTTTATTTGAAACATTTTTTCGTTTGACTTACGGTTTGCTCGGTACAGCGGTATAATGTGTGCGTTTCAATTAAAACTACACCTGGCCGGGCCGTGCCGCCAGGCTGTGTTTCCGTTGACCGAGTTCGTCCTCATTTCATAAACGTTATAAAATATTGTATATTATACATATCATATTATTTCAATAATTTTATTCGAATAGTTATTCAATCATTTTGGTTTATTCGAAGTTTGTGGAACTGCCTTTACAATCCCTCCCCGCTACTCCGCTAGCCCACCACGCGCTAGCCGAGACGAGAGCACGGTTAAAAAAATCTTACTGTAATACCAGAGAGATTACTACGGGCAAGAGAAATAAGGTGTGAAATATGATGATGGCAAATGAGGTGTAGTTAAATTTCCTTTGTAGTCACTGGCGATATTAAATACTACACTACATGTAGCACAACTATGTTGGGTAATGTGTTAAAAAGTGTGGTAATATAATTTTTTAAGCACGAATACATGAATGTATTACGTTTTAACTTAAGTGAATACAATATAACCAAACATTCCTATTGATCAAAGCAAAAATGTTAATATAATGTCATAATGTAATATTTTTGACACTAATTTCCAGACTGTTAAACAAAAAACAAAATAATTAAGTTTAACTATCAGAGATGTTTATATACAATAAAATAATTAGTAAGAGTTAAATAAAAATCACTATTTTCAGGGTTATTTCTTATATTATTAGGGGAAATAGAAGATTTTTTTTTTTTTTTAACCCAGAGTATGTATTTAGATACCATTCTATTACTATCAGTTGTTATTACACACATGCAATACCTTTGCATATATTAGTAGTGTTGTTATTAAGCGAAAAGAGAAAAAGGTAAACAATAGGTAATATTATTTTGCTCTTTTATTCTTATTTTGAATGTGATAGCTGTTTTTATTTATAATTGTAATAAGTTGGTATTCGTCAAGTTTGTCCAGATTTAATTACTCGCGAACTACTTTTATTGTCATAATGTTTAGATTTTATATTATGTTTAAAAATGCTCCATACTATTCTTATATTTTGTACATATATTATAAGATAACACACTGTGCATCTATGTTATTAATTTTCTTCTCAGTTTTGTACATCATTATTAATCTACCAGTTCGTCAAATTACATTTGTAGTAGGATTATATTTGTCATAGCGGAAACTGTATGCAACAGTGCACCCTTTGGGATGTAGTAGAATAATTAGAGCAAGCGTTACTACCTTATTAGTAATGCTTTCGTAGATCTTTAGATATTTCTCTTATTTTGAATATATTTTAACATACATTCATCAACTTTTATAAAAGCGAGTGTACGATCATACGTACGTACGTACGTGAGTAACATATAATATAACAGCTTCTTTCACACATCATCTGTAAACCCAGTGTAAATTATAGTTTGGGGTTATGTTTACAACTTCAAACATTATAATATCTTGTAAAGTTTATTTTTTTTAAATATGAGTTATAGAACTAATGAATGCTATAATGTACGTTGCAATATTTGCTTTGAGTTTATAAACTATACATAAATAACCTTTTATTATCAATATATTATTTGTTTATTTATACAAATTTAAAGAAGAAATAGGCCTACCTATTCATTTAACATCTGATTTAACCCATCATCTGTAAATACTGAAACAAACCAAGTGTAGATTATAGTTTGGGGTTATGTTTAGGTAGGCCTAGATAAGTAGGCCTTAATGTTGTTTGTAAATAGTTTGTTTTTTAAATTGTGTATTTCTGATGTGTATCTAATTAATCAGCCTGTGATTTTTTACGGGGGATTACTAGTACTATTATAATGGTAGCATGTTGTATTATTTGTTTTACAAATGTATACACAAAATCTGTAATAACCTAAAAAATGAACTGTCAAGACAGTGTATGCATTAAACACTGAGTGGAGTCCCGCTAATCCGAAAATCTATAACCTGTAAAATATACAGTGGAAAACATGTGTTTTGTATTAACGAGGAAATAACTTATTACATTTATTGATCAGGTATAACGTTGCCTAATACCGACTAATTTATGTTCTCGTAGCAAGCTAACTATTATTAAACGGTATCAGTTAACTGACACAAACTTTCTCCCAACTTACTGTAGTCAAAATAATATTGTTTTTAATCATTTTATTTACTACTTTTTAGAACAAAACAAAAAAATAATATTCTACCTACGTCAATCGTATAAAAATATTATTGTCCCAGGCGGGATTCGATCGCGCGACCTTTGAATTACTGGCTGTGCTTGCTACCTTGGTGCTACCCCATGCGGCCGCTGCCGCGATGCTAGATTGACAATACAAACTTGTTTATTTTTAAACATTTCCCCATAATTATAAAACGCCGAAGTTTTGATAAAAGCGGGTGGTGTCATTTTGTTTGGCATCTTAAGCACTATAAATACTGAAAATTTGATCAAAATCGTTAGAGCCGTTTTTGAGAAATTTGCATTTTTGTCGTTTTTTATGGGTTTTTAGGGGTAAATTACCCTTACAAATTAAAAATTCAAAAAAATGAAAAAAAACGCCTGGAGATATTAGGGTTTAGTACCTACATACCAAATTTCATGAAAATCAGACCAATAGTGTCATCTCTGGTCGTGTATACATACAGACAGACACCACTTTAAAAAACTTTATTGGGTTCAGGGAGCACCAAAACAAAAAATTCCACTAAAAATATTTTTGGGTTCAGGGAGCACCAACACAGATAATTACACTAAACAATTTTTTGGGGTTCTGGGAGCACCAAAACAGATAATTCAACTGAAAATTCAAATTCGAACATTTTTACGAAAACAATACTTTCTCCATATACTACGTATAGGGTGGAGAAAGTAAAAAACTATGTTTATAGCTGAACGTAGGTCTAATACAAAATTATTATAATATATTATGAGTTCTTTGATTATATGTATGCAAATATAAATAAGTAATAATTGTATTTAGATATTTATCTTGAAGTAGGACGAAATATTTGAAAAGGTAAATCTATTTAATTCAATAACGACAACAGACAATATTTTAAGGAGATATTTGATTTCGTAAAGTTTCTAAAAATATTAAAAATACAATTTGTTATCAAACTAACAAATTATATATTAAAAAAATGTTAATCTACTTTGCATATATTGTATAAACAACAAAGTTTTAAATTTCAATAAAATATACAAAAATTTCAAGTTATTCACAAAAAAATTAACACACATTTTCTAGGTAATTGTCTACAAAATTAAAAATTTGCATAAAGCAAAATTTCAGAATGGTTTTAATCCTATTTATTAAAGCTATAAGAAGTTTTAAAATATTGGACAAAAAATATTTTGTTTGTCGTTAAAAAGGTATAATATTTGGACTCTTGTAAATGTTTTGCAAAGTTAACGGGTTTCAAGATATTGTGAGTGAAACATTTGTAACAGCTGAAATTTTAAAATTAGCAAAAACATTTCTTTGTGTTTAGTTTACTTGTAAATCGTAATATACCAAATATTGTATCAAATAAATTTGAACTCAATATCTTATCTATTTCTTGAGTTTCAGCGAGTTTTAGTAAAAAAAAAATAAAAAAATTGGGTTGCGTCTAAACTAAGCATAAATAGATAAAAAGTTACTAAATATTTTTAATTTTTCCAATATATATTGATATAATACAATCCTGCATATCAAGTACAGGTTTTTTGTAGCACCCTGTATATTCATTAGAAACCATCTTTAATAAACGGATTATTTGGTCATAGGTTTATCTTATTTAGAATGTATTACTTCATTTTATATTAGTATAACATAATTTCTGATTGAGCAATATTTATATTTATAAAAATAAACGTATATTGAAATCCCAAAAAGTATATATGAAATTCATTGGCATAATTATGTATAAATTAATTTAACTAACATTTGTATTATATACTTATTTAAATAAGGTAAACATCCTTTATATAAACTTGTATTGTATATAACTATACTTCGAAGTTTACTTTAAACAATGAATACATATACTATAAGAAGGTCACTCGCAATGGAAAAAAGTCAGCACAATTTATTCCAAGGTTTAGTAACTCACCAAGGCGAGCACTAGTGTTTTTCCCTCGCCGTCAGGGAAAGAGGGAGAAACGTGGTGGGGGTCTGTGAGTGCGTTGAACCTTCTTGCTTTTGGGGGAAGCTATGATGCCAAGTTGACCTGACAGCAAGACGGGTGTTGGGGTGCATTGCATAACCCTAAGAGTCAGAGAGAGCTGTCATGTGAGCAAATGAATGAACGATTGTTTGCAACTAAGCGGGGTTCGTTAACACTTCTGTCCAGTGAACAGTTAGAACTAAGTAGGCAGTTTCTGGCGTGGTGTTTGTGGTCAAGGACTTCGATATACAATAATAAATCAATTGGATTACAATTAATCGGAAAGTCCGTCAAAGGGGAGACTTGGAATCAAACCCATGAATCTGTAAATTAATAATTTATACTGTCTGTAAATATTCCTGTATTTGCTACGCAATCCTGTTCCAAAGGT
>JAGFPH010008009.1:7787-32606 GCA_018207615.1 Philaenus spumarius | reverse complement strand
TTGTTTGTACATTACTTAAAAGCATTTTCATGTATTAGAGCTAAGTATGCATTAGAGCTTAGGTAGTTGATGTAAATGCAACAATGGTTCTGTTTTAGAGCAAATACATTTCATTTGCCTCTAATATGGTAAAACACATTCATGTTGTTTCCTATTTTAAATGCTAAGAAATATTGAAGAACGTGTTTTTATTAAACAAATGGATTTCAAATTTGAACAATTCGATGGACAGATACTAAACCAGTTTTTGTAAGTAGCAAAATCTTGTAAAATGGTATCCAAATTATTTTTCATTGTACTAGTTTCCACACCTCACGTTTAATGGTGCGTTTTTTTATTGTGGTTTCCCCATGAAACCTAATCCACATTTTGGAAAGTCGTGTAATAATTTGATCCGTAGCCAATGCAATTTTATGAGTGAAACATTGAATAACTCCCACGGCATGAAATGTGTGTAACCCAGCTATAGTTCGAGTATTGAAATCCACGTTATCAAATATGAATTGCAAAAACTCCTCCGGATCAATTTCGATTCCTTGTCGCATTGATAGTCGATGCTTCAAAAACTATGATGAAAATAATTTTTCTTCACAATACTGGTAATACTGGAAAGTTGATCAGTACCAAGTTGATCAAGCAGTTTATTGAAGCAATAAACTCAGAACAACTAGCTTTGGTAATGAATCCAAATTATATCCATAAGCTAACTATCAACTTATTAAAAACTCAATAGAAATGAAAAGAGTTAATTGGCGATTGCCGATTTCAACCGGTCGCACATTTAACCGATATTCACTTTGAAATACGTTACGTCAATGCTTTCCTCATAACATCAATCGCGAACACGGTAGTAACGCACTACTAACACATCCACAATATTTATAATTTACTATTTATTGATTTATTTTAATTTATAATTTACAAAACAAATTGAGCTGTGAGATCCAACGCAATCCTTATGATCCGTTGGCGAGAATACTTTGCTAACCAAGATTGTAGTAGATCCCCACAAAACAATTTATAACTGATGAAAATACCTAATATAGCGATGGTATATGACGTAAAAATAAAAATATATGTTTCGATATGCCATATGAATGTAACAAATATTAAGTAGTAATATCATAGTACTATTGATCAATAATAATTTTAATAATGATTTGTTTCGTGAATTAAAATTATTTACCATTAAATGTGTTATGTGCCTACTTTGTCAGGTTGTTAAGATGATTCACCACGAATGCATAATTTCGCATACACAACCATTTATGCTGTATACTTACAAATCTATGTATACATTTTGTTTTTACCATAATAATACAGCTAGTTTAAAGTATATATTTAAAAATTATAAAATCTAATTAAAGAAATGTTATTTAAATTAAATTATAAATTACAAAACCATCTAGTATACATAAATTAGACTGCACGTAAGATATTACTAAATGGGTATAAGTGTAAATATAATTAAGGAAGACATATCAACAAAATGATAAACGGGAATAGTGAAAACAGTAAATTGAATAGACTATAATAGTTAATATTATGCACCAGAATTATTGACAATATGCGTCAGACTTTCTACATTATTGTTGAATATAATACAATAACTGTATACTATTAATTCATACGCACTCACTATCATACATACAGCATATACATAACATACGTGTGTGCCCAGTTATATGTAGTACGAATTTATGTATACAAATATGTATTGGGATTTAAATATGTGTACACAATCACACTCAGTCATAATATTCATCGCTAATCGCTATTAGTTTTGATATAAACAGAAATTACCTACATACATATACGTGAATAATATAAACATTAGCAGTCAATCAACAAATACAAAAAATACGGAGTAAAACAGCTGATCAAGTGTAAACAGTTTTGACAAAATTCTGGGTTTTTCATCCCATTTCCGACATTTACCTATTTGCTGCATTTCAATTATAATATCACTTTTTTCTTTATTTATTGCATCTGGTAAAAAAATAATAGATAAAGTAATTTCGAATTCTACACTATTTCTTAATATGTGAACGTTATAAGCTGAACTCTGTGTTATGTCTGCTTTCGTATTAAATGTATAATGTGCGTTATAAAATATATTATTTTGGTTTTCGTTTGTATCAGCAGGCAAACTTGTTTAACGAACACTTAAAGAACAATCAGAATAGTAATTTTGTTGAACATTAAATCAGTTGGGTACCCTAAACCATATTCATAGAATTTTGTCTAAGTATTAGTTTAATATTAGATCCTCAGTTACAGCCAACAGGTCCATGGTACAGGGCAGAGCGCCGTCACAAGTAATACAACCGTAATAGTTCATCATATACATAGTGCATTTTTGCGTAATGTTACCGAGAAAAGCCTTTTCTCAAACGTGTAAACTCTAGCATTTTCTGTTTTATCCTTCGAGTGCATACAGAATATATGGGAAACAGTGTAACTTATTGTCAAGCATAACAACTTGTCTCAATCATTCCAATGTATTAGGGTATTACAGAGGTGAACGAGGAAATATCTCAGAATAAATGCACCTTTACCTTTAGTTTATCATATGTACAATTCCACCTCAGAAATTTGACATATATTTAGTTTCGTCTATGTTAACAGTAAGACGATTTTGATAGAAATAGAATTTTATAGTTGGCGTAGACAGAACGTTTGTGGAAAGGATTCAGCCAAATTGATCAAGAAGGCACCAAACCGAACCATTAGTACAAAGCGATATCCTATCTCTAATATTAACCTTACTTATATACATTAAAAATACCAAAGACCCTATGATATTTCCTGTATCACTTTGAAATCAATAGGAAGATGATTGCTACTGACGTCTTCTACAGAGACAAATATGGATCCATTCGAAAATAGCTTTTATAAGTTTATGTTCTGCATCACAAGGATTATTTAGTCCATTTCCAAGTATCAGCCAATGAGACCTTGACGAGTACTTGTATTATCGAAGTAAGAATATGCACGACTAAGATGACATTTATAATATAAGTCACACTGTTTAAATGTGTTTTTCGTTTCTACCTTGATATGATGGTATTATTTAACTTTTAATTTCATGGTAACAATTTTCGTGACCTATGTCTATTGAATAATGATCGGTTTATATAGTTTCTAATATTTCCAATTTATATAAAATTTATTTTTTATGTCAATGAATAAATTATGGAGACAAGCATTGTTATTAGGTTAATTTCAATAAAAATTTAAATAATAATAATAAAGCTTTATTGTACAATGAAGGTTGCAATCTTTTCTTTTTGCAAGCTTATTAGACAATTATTTTTACCATCTGTTGGTCAAAAGACTATTAAACCTTCTTATATTAACACCTATAGTAACAACTGCAGGCCTTGGGTGGAGGGGGTAAATTACAACTGTCCACTTAGTAATTTGAAGGCTAAAGAAGATAGTTAAAATTTTTTAGCAATTTGTCCAATCTTGGGATCAATTAGGAAACAATATTTTGGCAAATTGGAGTTGAGTTGGGAGGAATTATTTGAAGAGCTTAACGGGGAAAATTGGGAGTATCTTGCTCGGTACGTACAACAGGTTTGGCAATACAGATGGGAATTAATACTCAAATTTAATCATTAACGTTGTAAATTTGTATTTGTTTTCATATCTTCCCCTCTCCTCTCAATCATTTGTTAATATTTGTGTTGTTGTTTGCAATATTTATTTAATGTTTATATTGTTGGTAATCTTTGCCTAGTTTTCATACATAATACATTTTTAGTTGTCGTCTTAGTATGTATAGTATTTTATGAGTGTGTGTGTGGGTAGGTGTGCGTGTGTATGTAAGTAATTACGTATGGGTGTCAGGTTTAGTACTATTTCTTGTTGTTCTGTAATGTTTTGTTAGCATTATGCATGTAACACATAGAGCTAGAAGTGCTATAACTTTTATATCTCTTTTCATATGGAGCATCTAGATACCTTCAGTTTCTGAGTTGAAATAAACTTGCATAATGCAACCATTCATATGGAATATCGAAACTTATATTTTTATTTTATAAAATGAGTAAATAATTGCGTGGTTTTCAAGATTTTAGATACGTTTTATTAAAATATAATGATTGCTTCATATTTACACTGCATTCCTCGTCAGAGAAAATGTGCTACACATTACCACTTTAATTTAAACGAATACATAATGAATACAAAAGCAATTTAACTTTTTAATAGGCTGCTGTTTTAAAAAGGTTCATCGTATCCTTCGGTCTTTACAATTTCTTTCTTCTGATTACTCTCTTCTGCTTTGTGGTTTTACTATCCAGAATAAAAGTTTGTAAAAATAATGAAAATTTTACTGGCTTGCAGTAAAAATGCGGTAATAACATTATTTGCAAGTATCCTTATATATAATTCTGTAAGCGAAATTTTAGATTCAAAATTGTGGGAATTTGGTAAATCGGAGGATGATGGGAGAGGTATCAAATTAAATTTATCGATTCAATGAACGAGGGAAAAATAGAAGTTTTTTCTAAAATTAAAAACTAAGGGGTTTTTGGGGTCCCCGAAAAATGAAAAATCCCCATAAGAAATGCATGAGAATTTAAAAACATCTGCTTTGTTTACATTAAAACATTTGGTATTAAATAAATAAATTAAAAACATAAAACAGCTGTTCTGTAGTTTACATTCAAACATTTTATCTATAATATAGATAAGAATTACCTTAGTAGGTCCGTCTTGTGACTTCAATTTATATCTGGTTTTGCTATGACATGTTTCAAAGTTCAAGACTTCATCATCAGATACATGTAGATTAATTAATTCATTCACACGATGAATGCGTCACACATCAAATGTTAAAACACAAAACACAAACACAAACACAATTAAAATAAATAGTCCCGTTCGGCACCGGTGCGCACTATCCTATGTCTGGTGGAACACTGTCGTTGCTAGGAATAAACCCTCTGATGGTTATCTCTATTGAGTCTAGATAAATGCTTGAGAGCTGTGTCGTATAGATAGTGTGAGTTGAAAGATAACTGGTCGTTTAAAATTTCATCTGGTTTATTTTTGAATGCTTTATATATCTCAAACTCTTCTTGAGCGTTCATTAGGTCTTCATAGATGCACGTAAAATGGTTTTGAAATTTTTTTTTAAACAACCCGCTTTATGGCCAAAAAACCCCCAAAAACAGTTATTATTATTATTAGCTAAACGAGAATTTTTAGAAAGATGCGGGTTTCTGTATATGGTAGGGCACATTAAAGGCTACAAATAAATCAAATTTTATCAAAATCGTTAGAGCCGTTTTTTAATAAAAAAAAATAATAACTGATTTTTTGGGGGTTTTTTGGCCAAAAAGGGGGTTGTTTTTCAAAATTGTTCAAAACCCTTTTTCGTGCATCTATACAGGCGTACTGGACATGTCTGGTGCAAATTTGGTTGAAATCGATCGAATAGTTTTCTCTCTAGCTTTGTATACTTTTATTACCTTTACGTGAGCTAATCTCAAAGGTCGGGTTTTACCCACAAGATTAACATGGAACGAATTTAAAAACATTTCTATACAAAACAGCTGTTTATAATAAGAACCAAACTAATCCAGCTGCTTTCGTGGAAGCAAATAATGATTTTTAAATAACAGATAATATAATTGATTCGGATGTCCAGCTTTTAGTACAAAATCATATTTTAAGTTCGGCCTATACTGAACCAACACATGTTTCAACACACACAAACCAATAAAAACTTACGTTAAGGAATTAAAAAATAAGAAAAAATATGTTACATCCTAATTAAAATTAAATAAGACATATAGTAGACCTATTTATTAATAATATACGGTAATTGATAGTGAGTAACTTTTTGGTTAGGTTTTTGATTAAGTGTACATCTGAGACATACTGGTTCTTCTAAACTTTATTATAACTGTTGTTATAAAATATACGGAATAATTTGATTTGAACATTTAACATGATTTACCATCTTAGTTTAGAGGTTTTATTAATCCTCCTACACCTTTATTATAAATAAAACATAACATGTTTTTAGAAGGTTCCAACGGGGGTTGGCGTGCGGAGCACGCAGGGGTCTCCCCTAGTACTTGTAAGATTTTGTAATCCTATTGATTTAAGTTAAGTGATAACTAGATCTAATACTCTTAGTGCCCATAAATAAATTACTAATAGCAAATCATAATGACAGTAAAAAATAGAACTTGCCTAACTAAATGTGTGATACATAAACATTGTTGTTATAAATAACACTTTCTTCTATAAAATAGATTTACAAATTGTTTAAAGTAATTGTTTAAAATGAAATTATTCATTTAATATTGATCATAATATTAATACATTTTAATTATTATATTATACTATTATTATTAATATTAATAATATTATAGACTAGCAAGTGCATGGTTTATTGATGTGGATGGGGGGAGGGGGAGGGCACAAAAACATTCAGTTTAGTTAGACAAAACACCATAATACAAAATATATTTATCACACTTAAACTAAGGAGTGCAGACACATTCATGATAACCTTACCATGTGCGCATCGTCGACACCTACATTCAACTACGACGCCGACGGTTTACTACATTTTAATTACCTTACTATACAACAAAGAAAAAAATGGGTTGACAGTGCAGGCCAACCCTAGAACTTCCCGCTTAGTTTGAATTTTAAACGCTTAAAAATGAGTTTATTTGTTAAAATACCAAAAAAAAGAAAATTTGTGAATTTTTAAACAACGATAACTTTTGAATGCGTCGTTCGATTTTTATTTTTAAAAAAGCATTCTACGCAGTTTTTAAAGCACAAAAAGAAAATGTACAGGTTTATATTGATTGGTTGAGAAATCTGGAAGATATGTTAAAAAAATACCAAAAAACGAAAATTACTGAATTTTTAAACAACGATAACTTTTGAATGCGTCGTTCGATTTTCATTTTTAAAAAAGCATTCTACGCAGTTTTTAAAGCGCAAAAGGAAAATGTACAGGTTTATATTGATTGGTTGAGAAATCTGGAAGATGTGTTAAAAAAATACCAAAAAATACCAAAAAACGAAAATTTGTGAATTTTTAAACAACGATAACTTTTGAATGCGTCGTCCGATTTTCATTTTCAAAAAAGCAGTCGGCGCAGTTTTTTAAGCACAAAATATGTATACATGGTTTTATTGAGATTTTTTCGCACGCTTTAAAGTTATTTTTAAAAAACATAGAAATTTCAAAAAAAAATTAGGTTATTTTTTTTAATTTCTTCGGATTGGCTCGATGGATTAACTCTCAAATCTAATCAGATCTAAGTTTTGATACACCCTTTCGAATGACATGTCGTAGAATTCAATCGGTTGATTCGTTTTTGAGAAACTGTACGACAAAAATTTATTTACACACATACATCCACACACACACACACACACACACATACACACACACACACACACACACACACGGTCGGACACCTCGGCGGGAATAGTCAGAATGGCTTCCTGGGACCTCAAAACGTGGAGATTTAATGAAAACTCGACTTTCGAAAATCGGACCGAAATCAATAACTTCCCTTTATTGGTAGCGGGAAGTTAAAAAAATTGTATAAACCTACATTATATTAGTACAACACAAAATAATACCAACAATATAAAAATAAAAATTATAAGAAAACAACGAACTCATAAATATAGATCAAATATCATCTTTTAGTCATGCAAAAAATGGTTAATTTGTGAAAAACTGAAAAATATCAGAAGTTAATTAATTCAGTGTTTATGTTTAAGTATTTGAAAATAATTTTAACTTTAATTTAGATAAACAAACAAAGTTAAATTAACACGCTTTTTATACATAATTTATTTTAAAAAAATACAAAAGTAAATTAGTTAATAAAAGCAAGACCCAAGAAATTAATCTATTTGAATGTGTAAAGAAAATTGTTTTAAGCTCTTATTTATGTATGTGATCAGCAGTGACAAGAATTCAACCTCTGACAGTTTATTATTAATTATTTATTGAGACCGTTGCTGTAAAAAATTGTGAAAAATATTGAAAAACGTATTTAAATATAAAACAAAACCAATTGTTTTAGATTTCAATTAAAATCAATAAGTTCAATCACACTCTCAGACGTACTGTAAATTTAGTGTAATTGGTTTTAGATTGTGATTGATTTCTACTAAAAACTGAAATTGATTTCATTGGTTGTAAACTGAAGGTAATGTATGAATTGGATTTGTCTCAAACTATGCATTAGTTTCAAATGTATTGTTTGAAATCAATATCAGTTATAACGGGATTTACTGTGGTTTAGCTGTTCAAACAGCTGTACAAATTTAATGTGTACAACATTAAGACTTGTTTTGATAATAGGTTCTGTTAATACTAATATAACCTAGTCCGATATATGAATCTAGTTTAAATGTATTTTTCCATGAATTGTGCAATTATATCGAAATGGCTGCAATTTAGATCCTATGTTTATTTGCAATATATGTTTTGATTTACAATGATACAAACAAGATAAAGTTTTTTGTTTAAAGATAATAAAAATCATTTAAACATATTTCTATTAATAATAACATGTTTAAAGATTATTTTTAAGTGTGAAAATATTTAGCCTTTTAAATAGAAAATAGTATTTTATGTTTAATGTATTTATAAAAGATTCACGAGATTTCAGTTTCTGGTTAATGAAAGGTTTTCAAACAAAATACTGTCAACTATAATTAAAAAAAAAAAAATATAATT
The DNA here is from genome assembly GCA_018207615.1 of Philaenus spumarius. Lineage (NCBI taxonomy): Eukaryota > Metazoa > Arthropoda > Insecta > Hemiptera > Aphrophoridae > Philaenus > Philaenus spumarius. Next base: position 23,863 of record JAGFPH010008009.1, on the reverse strand, counting down.
CTATAATAACTCAATAATAATGCACTAGAGTATAAGATGTACTGTTTTTAACAGACTGTAATTTATTTTAGTTTTGGTAACAATGCCTTTGATAGTGATGGCATCATTTACAAGTATTATTAGGAAAAAGTTATTCTCTGGGTCTTATAACTGTTTTAAATGACACCACAGTTTTAAAATTCACAAACAGATGCGTCGCCATTTGAAAACCTAGATTTATATTCAGATTTGGCAGTATATATTTATAAAATATTTCAACAAAAATAGTCACATAATAATTCAAGATAATGTTTCTAACATTTTTAAGAACTATTTTAACGTTTAAGTTTCAAATTGTTATATATGTTATGAGCGTATATGGAATGATTCTCACAAACCAAGGTTGTTGGATAGTTTATAGACAAACATCATCCAATATAAATAACATGATACATTTTTATTTTGTATTTTGTAACAAACGTAATTGATGGAATAATAAATATTATGCTTGTATGGAGCATTTTAATGGTTTGACTTTAAATTGATACATTTGTCATATTATGTCTATATCAACTGGTTCTCCTGAACTAAGTGATAGTTAATACAAAAACGTATTCTCATTTATATACGATATTGTATTCTTATAAACTTATTTATGTATTATTATAATTTGTTTATAAAAGATAAAGAGAAGATTAAAATTAGAATAAATTGACGTAAAAATATAAAACAATTAATACAATTTACGCAAAGAGATAACATTATTAATAATATAACTAAATGTTTGTATTAATCAAGTTGAAATGTACAATAAATAATAAGGTGTTTGGAAGAGAATGAAAAAACAGAAAAACCACGAAACCGAATTTAATTAAGTAAAATCAGTAAAAAGAATAGACAGTTTTTCAAACATGTGCCCAAATTGAGGCAAACAAACTACCAAACTACAAAGTTATGTTTTATTATATTATAAAAAATAATATATACAAATTTTTTTATATATATATCAAATTGAAATTAAACAAACAGTAAGTTACCAAAGTTTAGTTTTTCTTTTTTAACGTTTTATGAATCGAATTTTTACATTTTCAGAACAGGTTTCACTACAAGGAACACAGGAATTAAAAAACATATGCAAAGTAATATAAAATGATCGAAAGAATTACAATAGAAATTGTTGACTTCAAAAGAAAGTTTGGAAAGCGTAAGCTACGACCCGACAACTGTCGCCAAGATAGTGACAGAAGGGGCAACAATAACTTTCTAAACAGTCAAATTAAAAAGACAATTATAAAACTTTTGTCATTATAATATATAAAAAGTTAAGGGAAAGTGATCTATTTTAAAGATAAATAATACAAATAAAAATATAGTTAATACCCAGTCAGAAATAAAGGAAATCGTACTAGATAAAATCTAACGATGATAAATTGATACGGTAAATAAAATTATAAATTTTTTAGAAATTTGTTTTATAAATGAAAATTTTTGAAAAAAGATATAGAAAGGTCATCAGTTCCTATTGAAAGCCTTAAAGTAAAGAAGGTCATATCGAGAAATCGCTATTGAAGTAAATGCCCATTAAAAGTAAATAGTTAACGGTAAAGGATAATTTTTTGAATGCATGCAGCCACTCTCGACAGCAAATGAGCTAAATCACATAAATAATAACAAACAATGATTCGAGTGCTTAAATATTGATAGTTATCAGATTTTAAGAACTGAACAGATCAAATATTGCAAAAAAAAACAAGCTTATGATAAAAAAATCTAATGGTTTTAGTAGAACATCGCTTGGACTTCAGGGATTTGAGACCACATTTCACCAAGGCTTCGGCGCATCCAAGATAAAACTACTCCTAGGAGCCAGACAACTTCCAGTACTTACTTCCCAATGCAGAAGGACGAAAAAGGTAATATCAGAGGATTTCAGACTGTTCTCTAACCTTATAGAAGTCGAATCCACCTCTAAACATTATTATGAAGTTATCCGTTATTGATTAAAATAAATGCATATCTCGAATCGACGAGTAAATTCATTGTAAATAAATCCGAAGAGGTAGTCATATTAAATCTTAAATACAAATTTTAAAATAAATATAACTTTCGCTATGATTATTTTCAATGTAATAATACTATTTTTAAAAGAATAAAGTGTTTGGATAAACTTTCAGCAACTAAATTATATAATATGTTTAATTTGGATGTAAGAATTAATATTGTTTGATTTCCAAACATAAGGGCTTCCAATAAGTTCAAATCATTTAAGCCAGTACAAATTCTTGGTTAGTTTTGAGTTTTAATTATTTATCCTTTATATACTATAAGTAAAGAATAATTGCACAGTTTACTATATATTATATTGATTGTATCAATCGTAGTACAGTCATAACTTGTATTGTGTAAAGAGACAAGCTTTGTTTTGTTAGAGTTAGACTCAGTGCACATCGGTGTATATGAGTTTTGAAAGTTTATTTGTTATCCTTGTTTTAATGTTAATAGAATTAACTGTACAAAATAGAATTGTCTTTTTTAACAAGAAATTCCCTCGAATCTAAAACGAAACTGGCGCTCATTGTAGGACACCTCAATGAAGTTGATGAATATAACCTCCGCCGGTTTTAACCGTTAAGAGAGGAACCAACTCGGTTGCATTGTGACATCTATAACCATATATTGAATATTTATAGCGAACAATAAAGAAGAATTAAGACAAATTTTAGTGCAGTATTACAACATAAGTAATGAGAAAAGCATTTTGGATTTCACTGTAAGTAAATCCAGTAGTAGGCTTGATTAAAATAATTTACTCTATTAATTAAAACGAAAATAATATTTACATAATTTTGAAACTTTTTGTATAATTTTATTATCGTTACAGATCTAGTTTTTATGTATTATCGTGTAGTATATAATATATATTATAAACATGTAAAAGAATTTAAAGCAATAATGTTTGGTAAACCAAAGTAAACAAACTTCCAAAATATTACTTATTAAAACCACTTTCACCAATCTTACGTTAGTAATCAAGTTATAGATGAATTCTTGATTACTTTTTTTTTAATTTAGTCATTTGTGAAGATAAATACATTTTGAAATGCCTTTTCTAAAGGATAAAACAATTATTAAGTTATGTATACATAAACATTATTGCTTTTACATAGTACCATTTAATTTACAGCTTTATGTAAAAATTTTAATAAAAACATATCATCTTTAAAGATTTAAACTTGTCCAGTTAATGAAATTATGTATCAATGCATGTACGTTAAATGAAATTTCTCTTTTAAAAGAAATGCATTTTATATAAATGATCAAACGCAGTGTCCAATTAAAAATGGAGAACAAGCAATTATAATTTGAAAAACAATTACCACTAAAGGCAGCAATTAACAAGTTTAATAATTGTAGCAAAATAATTGATGAGAGGAGTTAGTTTTATAGTTATAATATTCCGCATTTCCTCATTTGTTCACCTCACAACACATAACCCTTTTAAAAAATATTTATCAATTTGTAATTAGTTTAGACCAATATTAAAGTTTAAAAATCTTTAAATAAGTAATTCATTTTATATTTGTTTATTTTTATTTGTAATGATGTTATAGTCTTACGTAAATAAATTAATATTTATATTTTTAAAATTAATAATATATTAAACTGTAATTTTCCTTAAAGACCTAAATAATGCACAATATAAGAACATTTGATTTGAATAATCATAAGATTAGGGTTTAAAATTGATCCCAATATTGATTTATTTTCTAAAAAATACTCCCAATATGTTCAAGTGGTTCTATAAATAAGTTCACCCTACTTCTTAAACGACGATAGAGATGCGATATTCACCAGCCTAAAAAGAATATCATACACTGAAATTGTCACAGTCTACTTTATTATAACAACGCTCTTCTAGTACCGTAGAAACTGCTAATTAAATTAAATCCTAAAATTCTATCAAACTCGAATAATATTTGATAACAAAATCTCACAATTAATATGTTTACTAACTCAATTAGCGTTTCAACGACAATATCGCAATCCTCAGTTACGTACGAGCTAGAATAATAAATCTATAACTAAAATAATATTTATAGTTTATTATAATTAAAGTTATAGTTTTATTGTAGCTTGTAAATCACTGAAGATGGAGTAAAATTAACATTGAAGAACTAATAAGTTAGTAAAATTAGTTGTGAAATGTTGTGTTATTTTTTGTTCTACCATGTTACTTCTCACAAGTCAACTCAATAGTTCTTTATTGGCTCCAAATTTCTTACTATGTTTGTTGATTTTATAAAATTAAACTGAACTATTGTTAATTAAATATTTACTATTGATATGGAGAAGGGAAGTATATAATATTTTTTAAATGAGTGAAAATAAGTAAACGTTAAAGTTTGTTTGGATAAATTGTGAAGATGCTTCTTTTCAGAAAAACGTTAAACAAAGAATACGCTTTTCTCTAATTGTCTAGTTTTAATTACAATTATGTTATTTTTTTATTATTATTTTTTTTTGTATTGAGATTAGAATTAGTTATTAATGTTAGATACTATCCGCCTATATATTAAATATGTAGTACATAAATAGGAATCGTTTCGCAAATTAATATGGGTTAATAATATATTAACCTGATATAATGAGATGAAAGTGCAGTAACGTTAACTTTTGTATATGTTATGCTTTTTCTGCGATATTTCTGTATCTTTCATTAAACTATTCTTTACGATTGTTTTGCTCAAGAAAAATAAATACATTAAAAAAATCTATCAAATAATTTAAAAAAATGCTCCAAATAACTTCTAATTGTTTACAAATTAAATAATAATTTAAATATTGTAAGAAGATGTAATTTTAGACGTGAAAAACTTCGGTAATCAAATGTTACAGATATATATTGTTTAAATATTTACTAGAAATACGCATCACATGCAAATTAATAATTAACAAAGAAATCATCTTATTAATGACAGAGGCATTCTACTGACGTAATATTTTTTTAAAATACAGTATTTTTTGTATGCATTTTGTTTCCTTGTAACAGGGTCCTTTAACTATTAGGTTAAATGGTTTATACAATAAACGTATATTTGCTTTTTAAATAGAAATGAAAATTGTTTACAATATATACAACATTGACTACAAATAAATAATATTGTGTTGTATGTATTGTATTGCATACCATTGCATTGCATACTATTGTATTGTATTGTATTACAATACAATATAATTATATTATATTATATTATATTAAGTTAATATAGTTTTCAATCGTAAATTGTACTAATAATATTATTAATATAGTAGACAACAGTGATATTTCAGAGAATAGTTTTATTACATCGATTACTATAGAAAATATAATCAAGTAAAATAAAATGTGTAACAATTATATGAGCATTGTAATAAACAAATTATATTATACACAACATTTAAACAATGTTTTATTCTATCCTGAGTTAGTAAAATAAACAATTAACCCCAACTAGCTCCAACAAAACTAACGTCTTTTTACTGTAAATTTGAAATTTGTTTATTTTTCATTTATGTTAAACGAATGTTTAGTTGATTTGTAGCTATGTGATTCGAATTTTTGTGTTTGTAACTTTATAATAATAATTTTGCTTTATTGTAAGTTACCTTATTGTAAATGTATTTTAGTAATCCTTTACTACGTCACATATATACCTTATAATATTTGTTAAATGTATTAGCTATTATGTTCTGCAGGCTCAATGCAGTGCGAACTAATTAAGTACAGAAAAGGTAGGAGTGTCTGCACTGCAGCGGTTTGGTTTACATTTTGTCTGAAATAAAGCTCTCGGACTTAAGAAAGACGTAAAATTATTATATTATATACGTTTTATATAGGTTTTATTATATTTTTTATACTGTATTTGTTTTTTTTTAAAACAAATAGCTAAAGTTACAAAAATTTGAGTTTGAATTTAAACAAGGATGCTCAATAATATAAAAAAATATTTAACTACTTTAACAGTTATTACTAGTAGTTCTGTGAACAGTAGACCTCGCTCGTTGAAATAACAAATGTGGTTTTGAGCTTAGGTTAAAAATAGTGTGCCAGTAAGGAAGTAAGCAGAAGTTTTTGCCAGTGAAACATTATTTACAATTCCCGCGATTCCGGTATTTCTAGTTCTCGTTTTTATTTCTTTTCTTGAGCTTTAACTGCTAAAGATTTTCTTTTAGAGGCATTGTGTTTTATTTAGGTTAATAATGCGTAAGATAGCTAAAAATATCGCGCTATAGAGGGACAACATACAATTAAATATTTACATACTTAAATAACTCAAACTTAACAATGTATTTACAGTTCCATAACTTCCATATCATATTCCAATATTAGAAATAATGAAAACAAACGATGTTAAAACGTCGTGATAGTGATCTCAACTTTATTCTCAACCCATGTACCAATACTTCCCACGGTGTCCTAGGGTCATTTTTTGTATGTCCTTTATCGCCACGACGTTTCATTTGTTTTATTTCATTTTGTAATTCAATAAAGCTAAGTCAAATACTTTTATGAAATTTACAATTATAATTTACAGGTATACAGTTCAATTCTTTTATTTATCCTCTACACTTTCTTATAATAATATGTCATGTTTGGGCAAATGGTATATTCCTAAATTACTATTCAAAACAGGCCTAGTTTTGTTAGCAGTCTTGTAGTAGGAACATAAAAACTGGTGTTTTTAAAATAAGAAATTTGAAATTTATACATATTTTTCTACAATTCTATTTAGAACTAAATTACGAAACTTTTTTACATTTATGAAAAAATTACAATAATTTTTACTACTTTTTATGTAGGCCTAAAGTTAAACATTTTCCTTTCGTTACTGAACGTGATTGTTTCTTGAGCTAATAACTTTCTTAATTTTACTTCAATAATTTTTTTACTGGCATATATGAATTCTTTAAACCTTTATCTACAAAAAAGCTACGGAACACTTTTGAATTGGTTTATAATAAACGTATAAAAACATTGTTGAAATACAAAAACTTGGACGATTTTTAACAAATTAGAAGTTTACGGCCATTTTGTGAGCTTACCGTTAGAGATACGGAAAAAATCAAGAATACAATTTTGTTTAAAATTTAATTTGCTTTTAACAAAATGTTATTAGTTTTTAAATTCGACTTACGGTTAAGCCACAAACTGGCTTTGGAAAAAAGCTTACACTGAGAGAAACGGTCCGGAAGTCATTTTTATTTTATTTAAGGGGTTAAAAATGAAAAATGGAAAAAAACCTTATATATACATGGCTCGGCCTAGGAATAAGGCACATTCATGCAAAAATCATCAAAATCGGTCTAGGCGTTTGGCCGTAATCGTGAGATAGACACACAGACACACAGACATACAGACACACAGACGAAATGCCGAACGGTCGAGTTAAAACGGAGACCTCGCTTACGCTCGGTCAATTAGGATATAATACAACTTTTTAAAACTAAATCCTTTGATTGTGTGTAACCAAATACTGTCAAGAAGTTCTATTCATTTTTTAAAATTTTAACCACAGGAACTGAATATTCAATAATGAACAATGTCACGTAGCTTTACAGCTTTTTTGCAGTTCCTTTGTTTGGATGCCGAACAACTGGTTTCAACTTTTACTTGAAGGTCATCTTGAGATCCATAAAACACTTATTCCTACGTGTAATCTTTGAATATATATAACCCATAGGACATACACACACATTTCACATGAACATTTAACACATTTCAATTTTAAAATATGTACGGTATAAGCCATCTTGTATCACTTACGAAAAATGTGTATAAATAAAATCTAATTAAAATCACGCATAGTATTTTAACTAATATACATTTTAACTCCATAAACAAATACTACATACAGACAATGTATACATACATATCCATACATGTATACATATAAGTATTGATACTTAGTTATGACTATTTTAAGAATGCAGACATTATGGTAACAAGCAAATTTTTTTTTAAGTTTGAAGATATTCAATTACTTTTGAAGATAGTTATATTTTACCTTGAATTTATAATCTGTTCATTTCTGAAAGTGTCTTATACATTTATTTGAAAGATATGCTCAATATAAAGATAATAGAAAGTTTTTAACAATATTTTAAACAGTTTTCGTGTTATTTGTTTATTTGGCTTTTACATTTTACTTTACAGCATTACCAATGAATTGCTGAGATGCATTTAACCACTGGGGAAACAGATTGTTAACTCTAATTTAAACAATGAACTGTAGTACTTATTCAATGCGTAGTGTATCGGATTTTTTAAGTAAAGTATACCATTCATATAGTATTCAAACAATTATACAATAACTTACATCTTTGTAAAATGTACAGTGATCAGTTTTATAAAATCTTGAAAAAATATTTGTAACAATTTGGCTTTTTGTGTTGGATCCTGATTATTGATTGTTGGAAGAGTTGCTATGCTGTGCAATTTGTGCAAATTTGTATTTAATGTTATTGATAATTAGTTATTACATATTCACAGTTATTTACATACGAAAAAAATAATTTAAAATCATAGATTGCAGTAAACTTAACTTATACCGAGTAATTAATTATACACTACTTTTTCAAAGTATTGATATAATGTGTGATTGTCCTAAGGTTAAATATGTAATAACGTTAGTATTTTTCATAATGTAAGTTAATATAATTATATTTTAATCACTCTACATTATAATTATTATCAATATTTTATTTTTAATATCATAAATTTTACCTTAAATTAAAAAGTAAAATACAAAACTTTAGTAACACAGGGCCTACATATATACTCTCTCAGATGTAAGTTTGATGAAAAACACTTATTTCAAATTTGATACTTCGTAAGAAATATAAGAGTAAATGCTGTTAGATTTATGTGTAACTTTTTGTTTGTATTTTATTAGCGTGTTGTAGTTTAACTTTATATTTTTCGAGTAGAGACAAGTTCTCGTTTGGTTTTACAAGTCTTCTTATATTATTGTTGTAGTTGAAATTTGATTTAGATAATTAGGGAGGACATCAATAATGATATAATTTAAAGTCATGATGTACTGATTATAGTACATAATACCATAATTTACAAACTATAAAAAGAAAAGAAAACAAGTTTATATAAATATGCAGCTAGATAACTTGTATGTTATGTGATACATTTTTGGTTGACATGTTGATGTTTAGTTGACGCAATAAAGTTAACTTATACATTATACTAATGAAGTTTAGCAACATGGGAACTATTGTGTGCGTACACACAACAAAACATCTGCCATGGCACTTAGTACACATTTTAAATATATAAAGTTTATTAATTAATTAAACACTACATAGTTAAACATAAACTTTGAAAATACACGCTTATATTTATTGTGCCCGAACAAAAGCTTATTTAAATGACAATATTTAATACAAAAGTAATTTATCGTATTGTATTATTTTTATTTATTGTATGATAATCGTTATTTATGTAGACACGATTAATTCCTTATCACGATTAAATGCATACGATTTTTAAAATTTTCTATCTACAAATTGTATAACTCTTACTATTTTCAAATTTAATTTTGAGCATAGCACAAATTTGCATGAACTGTGTCTTCCATACAATCCATTTCGTTGCCAATATCGTATCAGCAACAGATTGATTGGGATTGAATTGTTAAAATTGATCTAAAGGCATATTACCATAAATGGCAATCATAGCTAAGCCATTACTTTAATCAATGCCCTCTGCGTGATTTAATGTCATAATTGGCTTGATTTAGAGGATTTAGTATTCAGTAGTTAAATTTAATTTCCTTAACAGGTCAATGTTTGTTTTAGCGAATCGTCAGAAGAACATTTTTAAGCTCTCCAAAATACTTTATAAAATGTAACAAGTTATAAATCTATAAGATATTAAAAACATGTTATTAACTAAATTTGTATTCGTTCACATGTGTACTGTTTTTGTAAAACGATCATCAAGTAAAACGCATATTAAAATTATGTAAGTAAACCTTTCTTAATAATGAATAAAGCTTCAATATTTTCTTTAATGACATCATGCGCCAGGTATATTAAAATTATCATCTAAAATTTGAAATTAGATAAAACATCTTAAATATTATAATAATATTAATAACATACGTGCGTATGGTTATTAATTTTGTTTACTGGCAATTAATTTATCTATGTCCAAATATTACAGTAAATTTATATACTCCGATCATGAAAAAAAAAAAAAATATATATATATAGTAGTGTTGAAATTAAATCATTTCATTTACAAATAACTTATGTTTACGTATATTTAGATCAAATCTACAGCTCTAAATATTTGAAAAAAAACGAAAATAGGAGTATTTACGTAGTTTAGAATTTTCAATTGTTTTTATTGGACAACATCTCTAAACTTTTAGTGTCACCTAAAAAAAGTAAGTTGAAACGAAGATGGTAGTGCATCAATTTTAAAACATCGAATTTTTTATTAGAATATAAACTTTAAATTATAATATACAGAATGGAAGACTCAAGAGGACCAAGCCTTTTGAGCTAAAATCAAAGATCAATCTACTAGGAGCGCCGATGGGTTAATTAACCTGGACTGAATTTGCACGTATTATGTTATTAGATTTATGCTGATTGTTAGGTTTTTAGTACTAGTTGCAGTAAAAAACTAAATTAAGACATTTTTTAAATATTTATACTGCCATATAAATTGACAAATGGAGGACGCATTTATTATAAGGCTTTATAAGTACTACTAACAATAAATATACTTTTCAAATTTAATGGCAAACAATGATTTTTTTTCAAATGTATCTAAAATTCGTCATGAAATTTAACACACTGCATTTAGGAAACATTCTACAATTATTGTTTATTAATAATTGTTGACTATTTTATGGTTTCATAAGAGGTAGAGTTTATAAAAGTAATGTATAATATTTTCAAATAATAATAAAACAAATCAATATTAAATACAAATTCTATACACACTTAGATAAATAAACTATTACTTCTCTAGTAAAACAATCTTAAAGGAAACATTTTTTCTATACTTAATTTTGTATAACTATTGTACCAATAAAATTAATGATGTCATAAAATAGTGGATGTAATTCCGTAGAAATTATGTTGTAATGTAATATTATGGAGACCATTACTGGTTTTACTACTAATACGGCATTTAACTTTAGTCGATACTAGGCTATAGTTAATTGCATCTATTATTGTAACATTGACCAGATTCAACAAAGCTTAGATCAAACTGTGGTAATGGTTCACTCTTGCCCAATATACAATATTTTAACACGTATATACATATTACAACTTTATAAATAAATATTTACTGTGTTCGAATAATCTGATAATTATGTTTTATTCTTACATGTTTATGAATTTGAAGTGTTTTTTTTTTACACTATTCAATGTAGAAACTTCCAAATGTTTTTATCTGCAATTTTGTATAACTTTTTTAATGTAATTTAAAACATTCCAAATCAATAATTTATGATTTAGGAGTTTACTAATTTATAAAAATATAATATTGACAAACTGTTAAAACACAATTATGTTATTTCCTGATATTTTTTTAAAAATCAGGTTTAATTAAGTGTGAGTGGTTTGTTCAAGATTTAAAAGGACTTAAGTAATGTCTTAAACCGTAATCTTCTAGCTCTAAAGACCCTTGCAGTCTTAGTGGGGGGCTTAGAGGAAGTATAAGCGTAGAATTTGTGTAAGCTCACTTGTATAAAAATCGAAACATACAAAACGTTTAACTAAAAAAAAAAAAAAAAATAAAAATAATGTGTTTGGTTCTTTAACTTTGCATAATACATAATTAAGTTTTTGCATAGCATTCCTTCATACAATTTAATTTAAATAAGAGTACATTTTAGTTATATATAAGTGATACAAAATATAGTTAGTATTTTCTAAGAACGTAATTTAGATATAGGCTAGTTTTATTTACCTATCAGTCTCAATCAATAGCCTACGAAAATGTAAGCCATGTAGCGTTTAGGTAATAATAACTTGTTTTTCTTTCTCTCAAACACATAAGCACACATTATTTAGATTACTTTATTAAGATTTTGTAACTAATATCCTTCTTAGATCATTCTTATCATGTTATCATTTTCTAATTTTATTTATGTTTTTTTATGGGCATTGACTTAAATATGAATACACTCCTGAATAATTATTTTTCACCTGATAACACTTTTTCGTTGGCTACATATATTGAAAGTAAACACTTTACTATTTTGTAATCATTTAATATAGAACGTGTAATTCATATTATTAAGATTTAGATGTACTCTCTTTACCTGTAAACGAAAAAAACCATTGCTGGAAAGGAACATTGGAAATAAACACACCAATAAAATAGTTATAAATATTTTAAATTCAAGGAATCGAAAATGCCTTTGTATTAAGACTTATAAGTGTCGAGCTTGAATGCAAACATTGGCAATCAGTAGAAACAGAATGGATAGACATTGATAGGTTTAAGTTAGTTATTAGCGAGTATCCTTAGGAAACATGAGCTACTGCACTGATTCTTTTTGCGAAGGTTAAGGTCGGGAGTGGGTCAATGAACACCGATCATGGTCCCTAGAACAAGTTTTGGGGTGTCATTAAAAATGTTAGGCCTATACATATACAGAACATCACAAAAAACCTTAGCGTGCTATACAAGATCGGATGGTATACATTGAAATACCTTAATACAAATATTCAGTAACTTTTCGAATTCGGCTTGGATTAGTCGCAATCCGCCATTTTGTTTTTGTTTTATAAAAAACTCACTGTAACTCCACAAATAGATAAGATATTGAGTTCAAATTTTGTGTAAGAATATTGTTTGTTACGATTTACAATTAGTGTACCAAACACCAATAATTTATGTTTTAAAACGGTGGAAGAAATGTTGTTAACGTCGAATATCCTTTTCTTTATTTTTATTCACATAATGTTACAACTGAGCTTGGCTCGTTTAGCAACTTCTAATCTATTATTTTCACAGTGTGATGGGTAACAGCCCAATGGATATTCCCCTATAATGATTAATTAACTTAAAAAACAAGTCAGCTGGCTTGGTCCTCTTGAGTCTACGAAGCGGACTGGGTACATCCAACATCCTCAGGATCTCTGTGTTCGGGTGTCCCCGAAGGCGCTGATGGTGTCGTCTTGCATGCTTCTTAATTTCTTCGTCAACCGTGTTGACCTTCAAGTCTCTGTGTAGATCTGAGTTTCTGATAAACCAGGGTGCATTCACTATGCCCCAAAGTACTTTGTTTTGAAAGACTTGTATGATGCTTCTGTTTGAAGGTTTTGCACAACCCCACAACTGGATGCCATATTCCCATATTGGGTTCAATATCTGCTTATACAGGAGAACTTTATTGTAAGTGCTCAACTCCGAGCGTCTTCCAATTAGCCAGTGCATTTTCCCATATTTAATGTTTAGCTCCTTCTTTTTCATTTTGATGTGCTCCTTCCAGCGCAATTTAGAGTTTAGTGTTAGACCCAGATATTTAGCAGTATTGCTATAAGAAACAGGTTTTTAATTTAATTCCACAGGGAGATGTTGTTTTTTTGTATTAGTGAAGTTGATGTGCACAGACTTGGCTTCGTTTAGTTTGACCCTCCACTTTTTGGTCCAGTGACTTTTTGCAAACCGGTTGTTGACTCATTTAGAGAATTTCCTACTGCCACAATTGCGGTATCAACCGAAAATGTTGCAATGACAACTCCCACAGGCTCAGGCATATCTCTAGTGTAGAGCCGGTAAAGAACGGGGTCCAGAACACTGCCCTGCGGGACACCAGCACTAATTGGCAATTCTAAGTGCTCACCCTCGTACTTCACCCTGAAGTATCGTTCGGTGACATATGAGGTAAGAATTTCATACAGTTGCTTTGGAAGATCTCGGTGCATCTTATAATACAGCACCTGATGCCAAACTTTATCAAATGCCTGGTACACATCCAGAAATACACTGGAGCATATCTTCCTTTTCTCAAGTGCATCTTCTATAACATTTGTAATCCTATGCACCTGCTGAACGGTAGAATGTTTCTCTCGGAATCCAAACTGGTGTGTAAGTATCAAGTTTCTTTCCTCTATTATTAACTTGAGACGTTTGAGTAACAGTCTTGCAAATAGCTTTGCAGTTGTTTGCAAAAGTTAAATTGGCCTATAAGATGACTTTTCATGTAAGAGTTTACCAGGTTTAGAAATCATGATCACTTCAGCAACTTTCCATTTTCTTGGAACATACCCCATTCTAAAGCAGGCATTTATTATTTAGAGCAATTTTTTGAGTCCTTTTTCAGGCAGTTCTTTTAGTACCTGTCCTGTGATAAGATCGTAGCCAGGTGCTTTATTAGGTTTGAGGTTGTTCTTGATTACAGTTTTTAATTCTTGTAGCGTAACTGGTTGGATTTCCCTCTCATCCAGCCTCTCAGCAGCCCTCAATTCCTCATCAGCTGTTTGCCTAGGTAGTGGTTGAAAAGTATCTGCAAGGTGTTGCGCAAATAAGTCTGCTTTCTGCTTTAGCTTTTGGCCCAAGTGTTATCTGATCTACTTATTGGAGGGCATTGAGCTTTTGGCCTCTTAAGTCCCTTGGAGGCCTTCCATAGGGAGTATTCTGTATCCTTTTGATCGGTAAGGATACTATAACGATACTTTCGTACTTGAATTTGTATATTCTCTAATTTGTACTTGCAGATTATTATATAGATTATTACGATTCCTTCGCAAGATATACAAAATAAATAGATTCCGTTTCATATTAATTTACAATATTATAGAACATAGCGAGGACATTAATTGAAACAAAGACGTTGATTGTATTATTAAAACACGAGTGAAATGCAGTGTGTTTAATTACTTTTAAAAAACTAAAGATTTTTCAGAAAAAGTTTTGTTAAAAAATACTTAAACTATAAATTTACGTAAATTTTAAATGGTTTAATTTATTTTCAAACTCCTTTGTCTTTTATATTTACAAAATTAGGTTTTCATTAAATTTTGTTCTACGTGTACCATTTAAACTTTTAATATAATGGAATAAACAGACAATCACAATTCTATTTTTTTTTAAATCGCTCTCTACTGTAATCCCCTAAATTGTGTTTACAATACATTTTATTCTCTCGTTACGTTTTGATAAACATAAAAGGTAGTTGAAAACAAATTAAAATATTATGTTTTTTTGGTCTAGAACTCTTGTAAAAACTCGGATGCTACTACAAAGTCAAAATGGGATTCGTGTAAACCGGTACAGTGTCCAGGTAGTACAAACACTTTTAATGAATTTTCTGTCAGGGGAAATTAATGGAATTGAAATCGAGAATAGTAAAATACTTGTCTCCCACAAACCAATTGAAGCAGTTGTGAAGATTAGAAAGTGGCACGGCTTCAATTACAATATGATGGAAGCTTACGGTATTCTATAAACATTCGGGGTTTTATGCAGATATATCACATTAAAACAAAATATTACAAAACCCGTAGTTTTAAAGGGAATGTTGAATTCTTTTAATTTTACAATTTATAATCACTACTAAAAACGAAAACTGGTCTATTTCTTCTCTACCATGAGTTCAGCTTTTGTAGAGTCAAAAATAGAATTTAAAATCAATTCTTTTATAAATATTACATTATACTATTATATTAGAGTAAATATCAGCAACTTTAATGCAAGCAACTATCAGAAGACTGTAATATCTCTAA
Organism: Philaenus spumarius; assembly: GCA_018207615.1. Taxonomy (NCBI): domain Eukaryota; kingdom Metazoa; phylum Arthropoda; class Insecta; order Hemiptera; family Aphrophoridae; genus Philaenus; species Philaenus spumarius. Next base: position 8,134 of record JAGFPH010008009.1, on the reverse strand, counting down.
CAAAATCATAGTGATTATACAAATAACCCTATATAGTGTGTGGGTGATCTCATGTATATAGCTAGATTATAAATTAAAACCACTTGTTGTGATATGTGATCATAAATTTTTTTTAGTTGCGTTGACTTTAAACGTTATTATACATAGTTGAAAATTTAAAAATATTCGTCAGTTAAATACGAAAACCAAACTTTATTTTAAAAGTTATCGTAAATAGGAACTGAACATAATGTATACTAAAATAATAATGATACACAACTTTTCTCTACATATACAAGCATAGTAAATAACTAAATTCAAACATATAGTTAAGATTAAAATATAAATATTGTTTTAATATAAAAGTT